>JAVSCE010018829.1:0-61339 GCA_032199065.1 Smutsia gigantea
ATGATATATAATAATATACATCTCAATTCATACATAAAATTCTGAGGTATATAATATAATATTATACCCTAATTTTCTAGATAACTAAGTTCAAAGGAATTATGAAACTTGCCCAAGAACACAAGCTTTATAGCTAGTGTATTTCTGACTTGACCTTATCTGACTCCACAGACCTGTGTTCTTTATAGAAAACTTGGGAAATATGAAATTGTATAAAAAGATTCTGAAATAATAAAAAATTCCAAGACCTAGAAATACCCATCAATAATTTGGTATGTTTTTACAATAATTTTTCTACTTAAATAGTGACATGTTTTACATAATTGAATTCTATCTATCTCACTTCTCTTAGGACTTATTATTACCAGTAACATCCTATTGGCTTCAGACCAGTTTCCATTTCTTGATTTACCTCAATAATACCTGGCTGTTAGTTTAGGCTCTGCCTTTGGTTCTTAAAGGAAAAATTTTACTTTAAAATACACCTGCTGTACCCCTCTTGTGACGTATCCTCACAATGGTAAGTCAATTCTGGCCCAGTGCAGTTTATTTCACTGATTGAATCTCTTTTTCAAAATACCCAATTTATAAAACATCATTTTTCACCTTTGATTTGTGGCAGTTCTTGTGTGTGTGTGTGTGTGTGTGTGTGTGTGTGTGTTTGAATAACATATTGTCTTTGTTTATATAGTTTTCAATTCTTAACTGATATTTCGTTTCTGATTTATTATAGTTTTTCAATGTTGTAATTCAGCCAGTAAGTGTCCCTTAACCACATTTCTTCTAGAAATACTTCTCAGCTGTTATGACAGTTTCTTTTCTTTAATGTCTTGATTTAACTTTTATTTTGCCTATAGTAAAAAATTCAAATAGTATGACAAGGCATATAAGAGAAAAAAATCGTTCCTACTTCCAGCTCTAACCATTCCTCAAGAGGAATATGCCTTCAATTCCTTTAGTATTTTATGTAGATAATCAATTTCAAATCTTACATTTGCTTATAGTATAGCTTCTTAATATTTTGGTTTTAGGCATTACCTACAGACTATTCACAATTAAATGAGATTTATTTTGGCCCCTTTCTAATAAACACATTCTTTCTTCCCTGCCCGCTTTTCTCTCTTCTTATTCCCTGACTCCCTTAATACAATAAATTCATAATTATTGGTTAAAACAACAGTGAAAGACTAACTGTATTGTGCCTATGTGAACACTAGTCATAGCGGAAATTTCGTATTTCTTTTTTGCACAAATTTTTCTTTCTTGAAGTTAATGACTGTATCCTTTAAAATTTTTATTTAATAAATATTCCCTTGCTGTTTTCAAACATGTCAGCTTTTCTTCCAATGTCATGCCCTGGAGTTACCTCTCTGGAACCTCTTGCTGGGCTGCACTGGGGACTGGCAGGCCTTAAAGACTATTTTGCAGCTGTCTGCTAGGTCTTCACCTTCCCCATCATAAAGGGGATGCTCTTGACCTCTTTGCTCTCTTCAATTTTCTATTTTTTGGTTCTGATCTCTTCTTTCTAAATTCTTCAAAAAGTTGCAATACCTGTTACAACTAGAAAAAGTATATGGAAAGTAAATTTTGTGCCTCTTGCATGTCCAAAATGTGACTATTATATTATATCCTTACAATTGATTAATACATTTGCCAGGTGAAGAATTCTGGATCAGATTTTTTTCCTAAAACTTTTGAAGATATTAATTCACTGTCTGCTAGATTCTGCTACTGAGAAGTCTGATGCCATTCTAATTCCCAATCATTAATATATAACCTCTCTCCCTTCCTTATCCAGACACCTTTTTAAAGATCTTTTAATTTGCAATTTTCTGTACGTTCCAGATATCATAGCTTTGAGTGGATCACTTCATTCATTATGCCTGACACTCAGTGTATATATCACTCTTGACACTTGATTTTTGAGTTCTGGAAAGTGGTATTCCATTTCTTTGATAATTTTCTACTCTTAGCTTACTTTATTGTTTTTGGTATTTCAGTCATTAAGATGTTGGATTTTTTCACAGTGAACCACAAGCTTTTCATCTTTGTTTTTCTGATTTTTTTTTTTACTTTTTCATATCATTTTTCTTTCTAGGCAAGTTCCTTAATTTTACTTCAGTTCAAATGCTCAGTATTCTTTTTATTTCTGTAGTAATATTTTTAGTTTCCAATAAATATTTGTTGTTGTCTGTGATGTTATCTTTATAGCATTGTAAATATAGTAGTTTTCCCTTTTGGGATTTCTCTCTCTCTTCCTCTCTTTCTCCCACTTTGTCTCCCTTTCTCTTTGTCAACTAATATAATACAAATGTATTACAAAAATATATGATATATTGTATAACTGTATGGATGTGCTAGATATGTTTCATATATAATTATAGAAATTTTATGTTACTCGAAGTTAAAATATTTATGTGTAATTTTGTATAATATACAATCATCATTTTTATAATATCTTCTTATATTTCTTGTTACATCTCTTGCTGATTTTATTTGTATTATCCTTTCATTGATTAGGTTTTCCAGATGTTTATATTTTTTTGGTGAAAAAATCTTATTTGCATATCAATCTTACCTCTTTTTAACTCCTCTTTTCACATTTTATTGTTAATATTTCCCTAGTACTTTTCCTCACCTTTTAAAAAATTTATTGAATTGAGTATCTCATTTTAATTATTCATTTTCCTGATATATTAAAAATTAAGAACTGACAGGTACCGCTTTGGGGGCCCTTTAACATTTTTGTCATCAAGTATGGTTTTCTTCTGAATTCTCTGGAATTGTAATAGTGGTCGTTGTTATAGGTTGAATTGCGTCCCTTCGAGTTTAGATGCTGCAGTCCTAATCCGTACTTGGAAATGGATTGTTGCCCATGTAGTTAGGATGAGGTCTGTGGGAGTAGGGTAGCCCCCTGATCCGATACAGCTGGTTTCCTAAATAAAGAATGCCGACTTCCGGGAAGATGGCGGTGTGAGCAGGGCGGCAGAAATCTCCTCCCAACACTATATTTATCTACAAAAACACAGCAAATACATCCATTTCTAAAAGAGAGACGAGAATACACAGGAAAGCGCACAGCGTGCAGCTACACCCGAGAGGACTCGGCACCCCAAGGGGCGGGTAAGATCCGGAGCCGCGACCCGGCGGGACCCGAGCCCTCCCCCACCCCAGCGCACCGGCGGGAGGAGAGGATTCAGAGCCGGGAGGGAGTGGAAGTGCACCCCGCGAAGTAGCCAGCCCCAGTGATCTGCGCGGGGAGCGCTGACCACATTGCGCAGTGCAGCGGAGATTGGAGAGACAGAAGGGCAGGATCTGAGCAGGGAACCCGCCAGGGTGCTTGCAGCCGGCTCCGGGGAAGGAAAAAAAAAAGGGGCGTGCTTTCTTCAGTGGTCTTAAAGAGACAGGAGCCAGCGGAGGAGCCGGATTGCCCTAGCACACTCAGCCCAGCAGGCTGGGAGTCCTGGGGAGTTTCAGACGCCTTAGCTGGCGACTGAGGAAGCGTAGCCATACTTAACACTTCTCACTGAGATCAACAGCCTCCTATTCGTTCCCACCCCTGCCAAAGCGATAAAGGGCCCTGCGGAGTGGCACAGTCACAGCTGTGGAATAGTGGGGCAATAGCGCCACCTAGAGCATTCCCACAGAATCTACGTCCGGTGGGCATTTTCTTTGTTTTTGTTTTTGTTTTGTTTTTTGTCTTGTTTTTTGTTTTGTTTTTGTTTTTCTTTTCTCTCTTTTTTCTTTTTTTTTTTTTTTCTACTCTTTTTAAAGTCTTAAAGAGCCCAGCTGACATACGTGGCAACTATCAGTGACAAATTATACAGCCATGAAAAGACAGAGGAATATGGTTCAGACCAAAATCAACCAGACAACCCCAGAGAGGGAGTCTGAAGGGATGAAATGCACAGTCTTCCTGAAAAATAATTCAGAATAAAAGTCATAACCATGTTGACGGACGTACAGAGAAATGTGCAAGGGCTGAGGGAGGAAGTGAGGGAAGTGAGGAAAGACAATGCAGAAATCAGACAAGCGATCGACGGGCTTAACAGCAGAAAGGATGAGATGCAAGAGACTGTTAATGGAATAGAAATCAGAGAACAGGAATACAGAGCAGCTGAGGCAGAGAGAGATAAAAGGATTTCTAGGAATGAAAGAATATTAAGAGAACTGTGTGACCAATCCAAACGAACAATATTCGCATTATACGAGTACCAGAGGAAGAAGAGAGAGAAAAAGGGATAGAAAGTGTCTTTGAAGAAATAATTGCTGAAAACTTTCCCTCGCTGGGGAAGGATATAGTCTCGCAGTCCACGGAAGCCCACAGATCTCCGAACACAAGGGACCCAAGGAAGATAACACAGACACATAATAATTAAGATGGCATAGATCAAGAATAAAGACAGAGTATTAAAGACGCTAGAGAAGAGAAAAAAGATCACGTACAAAGGCATCAGCTATCATCAGACTTCTCAACAGAAACCACAGGCCAGAAGAGAATGGCATGATATATTTAACGTAATGAAACAGAAGGGCTAGAACCAAGAATATTGTATCCTTGATTATCATTTAAATATGACGGAGGATTAAACAATTTCCAGATAAACGAAAGTTAAAATTTGCGTCTCATAAACCACCACTACAGGATATCTTAAATGGACTGCTCTAGATGGAAGCACACCTAAGGCTAAAAAGATGTCACCAGAGAAAATAAAATCATAGCAAAGAAAGCAGACCAGCCAAATACTAACTAAAGGCAAAGAATAAAACACCTATTATAGAAAGAATGGAGGAGGAATAAGAAGGGAGAGAAAGAAAGAAACATCAGACTGTGTTTACAATAACTTAACAAGAAAGTTAAGTTAGATTGTTAGATAGTAAAGAAGCAACCCTTGAACCCTTGGTAACCACGAATCTAAAGCCAGCAATGGCAATAAGTACATACCTATCAATAATCACCCTAAATGTAAATGGACTGAATGCACCAATCAAAAGACACAGAGTAACAGAATGGATAAAAAAGCAAGACCCATCTATATGCTGCCTACAAGAAACTCACCTCAAATCCAAAGATATACACAGACTAAAAGTGAAGGGATGGAAAAAGATATTTCATGCAAACAACAAAGAGAAAAAAGCAGGTGTTACAGTACTTGTATCAGACAAAATAGACTTCAAAACGAAGAAAGTAGCAAGAGATAAAGAAGGACATTACATAATGATAAAGGGTCTGTCCAACAAGAAGACATAACCATTATAAATATATATGCACCCAACATAGGAGCACCAGCATATGTAAAACAAATACTAAGAGAATTAAAGGAGGAAATAGACAGCAATGCATTCATCTTAGGAGACTTCAACACACTACTCACTCCAGAGGACAGATCAACCAGACAGAAAATGAGTAAAGACGCAGAGGCACTGAACAACACACTAGAACAGATGGACCTAACAGACATCTATAGAACTCTACACCCTAAAGCAACAGGATACACATTCTTCTCAAGTGCACATGGAACATTTTCCAGAATAGACCACATACTAGGTCACAAAAAGAACCTCAGTAATTTCAAAATATTGAAATCCTACCAAGCAACTTCTCAGATCACCAAGGTATAAAACTAGAAATAAATTTTAGAAAGAAATCAAAAAGGCTCACAAATACATGGAGACTTAACAACACTCTCCTAATTAATCAATGGGTTAACGACCAAATCAAAACAGAAATCAAAGAATATATGGAGACTAATGAAACAACAACACAAAGCCACAACTTCTGTGGGACGCAGCAAAGGCAGTTCTAAGAGGAAAGTATATTGCAATCCAGGCCTATTTAAAGAAGGAAGAACATTCCCAAATGAATAGTCTAAAGACACAATTACTGAAATTGGAAAAAGAAGAACAAATGAGGCCCAAAGTCACCAGAAGGAGGGACATAATAAAGATTAGAGAAGAAATAAATAAAATTGAGAAGAATAAAACAATAGAAAAAATCAATAAAACCAAGAGCTGGTTCTTTGAAAAAATAAACAAAATAGATAAACCCCTAGCCAGACTCATTAAGAGAAAAAGAGAATCTACACACATAAACACAATCAGAAATGAGAAAGGAAAAATCACGACGGACCCCACAGAAATACAAAGAATCATAAGAGAATATTATGAGAATCTATATGCTAACAAGCTGGAAAACATAGAAGAAATGGACAACTTCTTAGAAAAATACAACCTTCCAAGACTGACCAAGCAAGAAACAGAAAAACTAAACAGACCAATCACCAGTGACGAAATCGAATTGGTAATCAAAAAACTACCCAAGAACAAAACCCCTGGGCCTGATGGATTCACCTCTGAATTCTACCAGACATATAGAGAAGAAATAACACCCATTCTCCTTAAAGTTTTCCAAAAAATAGAAGAGGAGGGAATACTTCCAAACTCATTCTATGAAGCCAGCATCACTCTAATACCAAAACCGGGCAAAGACCTCACCAAAAAAGAAAATTACAGACCAATATCCCTGATGAACGTAGATGCAAAAATACTCAACAAAATATTAGCAAACCGAATTCAAAAATACATCAAGAGGATCATACACCATGATCAAGTGGGATTCATCCCAGGGATGCAAGGATGGTACAACATTCGAAAATCCATCAACATCATCCACCACATCAACAAAAAGAAGAACAAAAACCACATGATCATCTCCATAGATGCTGAAAAAGCATTTGACAAAATTCAGCATCCATTCCTGATTAAAACTCTCAACAAAATGGGTATAGAGGGCAAGTACCTCAACATCATAAAGGCTATATATGACAAACCCACAGCTAACATCATACTTAACGGCGAGACGCTGAAAGCTTTTCATCTAAGATCTGGAACAAGACAAGGATGCCCACTCTCTCCACTGTTATTCAACATAGTACTGGAGGTCCTAGCCACAGCAATCAGACAAAACAAAGACATACAAGGCATCCAGATTGGTAAAGAAGAAGTCAAATTGTCACTATTTGCAGATGACATGATACTGTACATAAAAAACCCTAAAGATTCCATTCCAAAACTACTAGAACTAATATCTGAATTCAGCAAAGTTGCAGGATACAAAATTAACACACAGAAATCTGTTGCTTTCCTATACACTAATGATGAACTAACAGAAAGAGAAATCAGAAAAACAATTCCATTCACAATTGCATCAAAAAGAATAAAATACCTAGGAATAAACCTAACGAAGGAAGTGAAAGACCTGTACTCTGAAAACTACAAGACACTCCTAAGAGAAATTAAAGAGGACACTAACAAATGGAAATGCATCCCATGCTCTTGGCTAGGAAGAATAAATATTGTCAAAATGGCTATACTACCTAAAGCAATCTACAGATTCAATGCAATCCCTATCAAACTACCAACAGCTTTCTTCAATGAACTGGAACAAATAATTCTAAAATTCATATGGAACCACAAAAGACCCCGAATAGCCAAAGCAATCCTGAGAAGGAGGAATAAAACAGGGGGAATTACACTCCCTGACTTCAAGCTCTACTACAAAGCCACAGTAATCAAGACAATTTGGTATTGGCACAAAAACAGACCCACAGACCAGTGGAACAGAATAGAAAATCCAAACATTAACCCAAACATATACAGTCAATTAATATTTGATAAAAGTGCCTTGGATATACAATGGGGAGATGACAGCCTCTTCAGCAGCTGGTGTTGGAAAAACTGGACAGCTACATGTAAGAGAATGAAACTGGACTACTGTCTAGCCCCATACACAAAGGTAAACTCAAGGTGGATCAAAGACTTGAATGTAAGTCATGAAACCATAAAACTCTTAGAAAAAAACATAGGCAAAAATCTCTTGGACATAAACATGAGCAACTTCTTCATGAACATATCTCCCGGGCAAGGGAAACAAAAGCAAAAATGAACAAGTGGGACTATATCAAGCTGAAAAGCTTCTGTACAGCAAAGGACACCATCAGTAGAACAAAAAGACATCCTACAGTATGGGAGAATATATTCATAAAAAACGTATCTGATAAAGGGTTGACATCCAAAATATATAAAGAACTCATGCACCTTAACAAACAGAAAGCAAATAATCCAATTAAGAAATGGGCAGAGGACATGAATAGACACTTCTCCAAAGAAGAAATTCAGATGGCCAACAGGCACATGAAAAGATGCTCCACATCGCTAATCATCAGAGAAATGCAGATTAAAACCACAATGAGATATCACCTCACACCAGTGAGGATGGCCAACATCCAAAACACAAACAACAACAAATGTTGGCGAGGATGTGGAGAAAAGGGAACCCTCCTACACTGCTGGTGGGACTGCAAATTAGTTCAACCATTGTGGAAAGCAGTATGGAGGTTCCTCAAAAAACTCAAAATAGAAATACCATTTGACCCAGGAATTCCACTCCTAGGAATTTACCCTAAGAATGCAGCAGCCCAATTTGAAAAGGACAGATGCACCCCTATGTTTATTGCAGCACTATTTACAATAGCCAAGAAATGGAAGCAACCTAAGTGTCCATCAGTAGATGAATGGATAAAGAAGAGTGGTACATATACACAATGGAATATTATTCAGCCATAAGAAGAAAACAAATCCTACCATTTGCAACAACATGGATGGAGCTAGAGGGTATTATGCTCAGTGAAATAAGCCAAGCCGAAAAAGACAAGTATCAAATGATTTCACTCATATGTGGAGTATAAGAACAAAGAAAAAAACTGAAGGAACAAAACAGCAGCAGACTCACAGAACCCAAGAACGGACTAATAGTTACCAAAGGGAAAGGGACTGGGGAAAATGGGCGGGAAGGGAGGGATAAGAGGGAAAAAGGGGCATTACGATTAGCAGATGTAATGTTGGGGGGGCACGGGGAGGGCAGTACAACTCAGAGAAGACAAGTAGTGATTCTATAGCATCTCACTACGCTGATGGACAGTGACTGTAATGGGGTTGGTGGGGGGGACCTGATGAAGGGGTAGTTTAATAATTGTAATATTGCACATGTAACTGTAAATTAATGATAATAAAATAAATTATATTAAAAAAAAAAAAGAATGCCATGTGAGGAGACAGACATCCACACAGGAAGAACACTGCATGAACAGGAAGATGGATCAGGGCAATGCATGTCCCACCACGGAACGCCACACACTGCGGGACACCACAGACGACAGCCCTTGGAAGGAGCCAACTCTTCTGATGCCTTGACCTTGGAATTCTAGCCTTCAGACCTGTGAGACATTACATTTCTGCTGTTTAAGCCACCCAGTTTGTCGTACAGTAGACCCCCTCTATCTGAGGTTTGCTCTCTGACAATTTGGTTACCTGTGGTAAATGGTGGTCCAGAAGCACATGATCCCTCTTCTCATGTATCTTGGAAAGTCAATGGTAGCTTAGCGCTGTGTCACAATGCCAAGCCATGCACCTCATCATGTAAGCATTTTATCATCTCGCATAGAAAAAGAAAAAGAGTGAGTACCGTACAATAAGATATTTTGAGAGAGAGAACACATTCACATAACTTTCATTACAGTATATTGTTCTATTGTTCTATTTTATCATTGTTAATCTCTTGATGTACCTAATTTATAAATTAGACTTTATTGTAGGTATATATGTATAGAAAACAACAGCATATATAGGATTTGGTATTATCTGTGGTTTCAGGCATGCACTGGAGGGCTTGCTGCCTATCTCCTGTGGATAAGGGGGGACTGCTGTGCTTTGATATGGCAGTCCTAGGAAGCTACTACAGTTTTCCAATGTCAAATGGAAAAAGAATTGTAAAATAATTATATTGTAAAAAAATTTTGGAAGGCATCTAGTGTCCATTTTTAGTTTTCCTGGAAAGAGCACAATTGTCTTATGGGGAACCATCCGTCCCCCATCTCAGTCCTGTGGATCTCTCCACCCACTTTCCCAGACATGGATACTTGTCTCAGCCCTAGCTAAGCAGCTCATCACATTACTCTGCCATATGCTTGTGACCAAATAACAGCAGAGACTCCTAAAGGAGAGACATGCTCTCTTCTGCAATGTAAGAACCAGGCAGTCCATCTATCAAGATCAAGGTGCTGGCAGATTTGGTGTCTGATGAGAGCTCTCCCGAACCTGGCTTACAGACTGCCTCCTCCTCCTCTTACCCTTTCACATGTTGGAGAGCAGAGGGAGAAGGCAAGCCTTCATGGATTTTGTTATAAGGACACTCATCCCATTCAGGTGGGCTCCACCCTCATGACCTAATCACCTCACAAAGGCCTCACCTCCTGATTCCATCACATTAGGGGTTCGGATTTCAACCTACGAATTTTGAGGGGTCATAAAGAGTGAGTCTATAGCAACATTATGATTATTACTATCAAAATCATAAATATCAGTAACAAATTAGTAATACTTCCTCTCTCTTATAGAAGAAAGGGGTATAATCTTTGGTCCATCATTGTTTTCCCCTTCTTTGTTAGTTTTTTTACTTTTTTATTTTTTTATTTTGGTATCGTTAAAGTACAATTACTTGAACAACATAATGGCTACTAGACCCCCTATTATCAAGTCCCCCCCCCACATATCCCATTACAGTCACTGTCCATCAGTGTAATAAGATGCTATAGAATCATTACCTGTCTTCTCTGTAAATACTCCCTTTCCCATGGACGCCCCACCTACATTGTGTGCTAATCATAATGCCCCTTTTTCCCCCTTATCCCTCACTTCCCACCCATCCTCCCCAGTCCCTTTGCCTTTGGTAACTATTAGTCCGTTCATGGGTTCTGTGAGTCTGCTGCTGCTTTGTTCCTTCAGTTTTGTCTTTGTTCTTATACTCCACAGATGAGTGAAATCATTTGATACTTGTCTTTCTCCACCTAGCTTATTTCACTGAGCATAATACCCTCCAGCTCCATCCATATTGTTGTAAATGGTAGGACTTGTTTTCTTCTTATGGCTGAATAATATTCCATTGTGTCTATGTACCAAACCTTCTTTATCCATTCATCTACTGATGGACACTTAGGTTGCTTCCATTTCTTGGTGATTGTAAATAGTGCTGCGATAAAGATAGGGGTGCATATGACTTTTCCAAACTGCTCTGAGGCATTCTTAGGGTAAATTCCTAGGAGTGGAATTCCTGGGTCAAATGGTATTTCTATTTTTAGTTTTTTGAGGAACCTCCATACTGCTTTCCACAATGGTTGAAGTAGTTTACATTCCCACTAGCAGTGTAGGAGGGTTCCCCTTTCTCCACCTCCTCACCAACATTTGTTATTGTCTGTCTTTTGGATGTTGGCCATCCTACCTGGTGTGAGGTGATATCTCATTGTGGTTTTAATCTGCATTCTCATTGTGGTTTTAATCTGCATTTCTCTGATGATTAGCGATGTGAAGCATCTTTTCATGTGCCTGTTGGCCATCTGAATTTCTTCTTTGGAGAAGTGTTTGTTCAGATTCTCCCCCTATTTTTTAATCATATTACTTGCTTTTTGGGTGTTGAGGAGTGTGAGTTCTTTATATATTTTGGATGTTAAGCCCTTATCAGATATGTCATTTATGAATATATTCTCCAATACTTAGGGTGCCTTTTTGTTCTACTGATGATGTCTTTTGCCATACGGAAGAATGAAGTAGCTCATTTTGCAGTGCATTCTTTAGGGTTTTTTTATGTACAATATCATGTCATCTGCAAACAGGGAGAGTTTGACTTCTTCCTTGCCAATCTGGATGCCTTTTATTTCTTTGTGCTGTCTGATTGCCGTGACTGGGACCTCCAGAACTATGTTGAATAAAAGTGGGGAGAGTGGGCATCCTTGTCTTGTTCCCAATAAAGGAAAAGCTTTCAGCTTCTCGCTGTTAAGTAATAATGTTGTCTATGGGTTTGTCATATATAGCCTTTATTATCTTGAGGTAGTTGCCCTCTACAACCATTTTGTTGAGAGTTTTTATCATGAATGGATGTTGAATTTTGTTGAATGCTTTTTCAGCATCTATGGAGACGATCATGTGGTTTTTTTCCTTCTTTTTGTGGGTGTAGTGGATGATGTTGATGGATTCTTTAATGTTGTACCCTCCTTGCATCCCTGGGATGAATCCCACTTGATTATGATGGATAATATTTTTAATGTATTTTTGAATTCGGTTTGCTAATATTTTGTTGAGTATTTTTGCATCTATGTTCATCAGGGATATTGGTCTGTAATTTTCTTTTTTTGTCGTGTCTTTCCCTGGTTTTGGTATTAGAGTAATGTTGGCCTCGTAAAATGAGTTTGGCAGTATTCCTTCCTCTTCTACTCTTTAGAAAACTTTGAGGAGGATGGGTATTAGGTCTTCACTAAATGTTTGATAAAATTCAGCAGTGAAACCATCTGGTACAGGTGTTTTGTTCTTAGGTAGTTTCTTGATTGCCAATTTAATTTCTTTGCTGGTAATTGGTCTATTCATATTTTCTGTTTCTTCCTGGGTCAGCCTTGAAAGGTTGTATTTTTGTAGGAAGTTGTCCATTTCTTCTAAGTTATCCAGTTTGTTTCTATATAATTTTTCATAGTATTCACTCATAATTCTTTGTATTTCTGTGGTGTCCTTAGTGATTTTTCCTTTCTCATTTCTGATTCTCTTTATGTGTGTAGACCCTCTTTTTTCCTTGATAAGTCTGGCTAGGGGTTTATCTATTTTGTTTATTTTCTTGAAGAACCAGCTCCTGCTTTCATTGACTCTTTCTATTGTTTTATTCTTCTCAATTTTATTTATTTCTGCTTTAATCTTTATTATGTCCCTCCTTTTACTGACTTTGGGCCTCATTTGTTCTTCTTTTCTAGTTTCATTTATTGTGAGTTTATACTGTTCATTTGGGATTGTTCTTCTTTCCTGAGATAGGCCTGTATTGCAATATATTTCCCTCTTAGCATGGCCTTCACTGTGTCCCACAGATTTTGTGGTGTTGAATTATTGTTGTCATTTGTCTCCATATATTGCTTGATCTCTGTTTTTATTTGGTCACTGATCCATTGATTATTTAGGAGCATGTTATTAAGCCTCCATGTGTTTGTGGGCTTTTTCGTTTTCTTTGTGTAATTTATTTCTAGTTTCATAACTTTGTAATCTGAGAAGCTGGTTGGTACAATTTCAATCCTTTTGAATTTACTGAAGTTCTTTTTGTGGGCAATATATGACCTATTCTTGAAAATGTTCCATGTACACTTGAGAAGAATGTGTATCCTGTTGCTTTTGGATGGAGTGTTCTGTAGATGTCCGTTAGGTCCATCTGTTCTAATATGTTGTTCAGTGCCCTGGTCTCTTTACTTATTTTCTGTCTGGTTGATCTGTCCTTTGGAGTGAGTGGTGTGTTGAAGTCTCCTAAAATGAATGCATTGCATTCTATTTCCATTAATTCTGTTAGTATTTGTTTCACATATGTAGATGATCCTGTTAGGTGCATAGATATTTATAATAGTTATATCCTTTTGGTGGACTGACCCTTTTATCATTATGTAATGTCCTTCTTTGTCTCTTGTGACTTTCTTTGTTTTGAAGTCTATTTTGTCTGATACAAGTACTGCAACTCCTGCTTTTTTCTCCCTATTAGTTGCACAAAATATCTTTTTCCATTCTTTTACTTTCAGTCTGTGTATGTCTTGGGTTTGAAGTGAGTCTTTTGTAGGCAGCATATAGATGGGTCTTGTTTTTTTTTTCCATTCTGTAACTCTTTGTCTTTTGATTGGTGTATTCAGACTATTTTCATTTAGGGTGATTATCGGTATCTATGCATTTATTGTCATTGCAGGCTTTAGATTTGTGGTTACCAAAAGTTCAAGGGTAATTCACTTACTATTTAACAGTCTAATTTAACTCACTTCGTATGCTATTACAAACACAAACTAAAGGTTTTTTTTTCCTTCTTTTTCTTCCTCCTCTATTCTTTTTATGTTATAAATAATATTCTGTACTCTTTTTCCAGCCCTTTGGTGACATCTATTTAGCCTTAGGAATACTTCCTTCTATAGGAGTCCCTCCAAAACGCACTGTAGGGGTGGTTTGTGGGAGGTAAATTCTCTCAGCTTTTGCTTATCTGAAAATTGAACAATCCCTCCTTCAAATATAAATGTAACCCTGTCAGGTAGAGTATTCTTGGTTCAAGGCCCTCTGCTTCATTGCATTAAATATATCATGCCACTCCCTTCTGGCCTGTAAGGTTTCTGTTGAGAAGTCTGATGATAGCCTGATGGGTTTTCCTTTGTATATGATCTTTTTTCTCTCTCTCTAGCTGCTTTTAAAAGTCTGTCTTTATCCTTGGTCTTTGCCATTTTAATTATTATATGTCTTGGTGTTGTCTTCCTTGGGTCCCTTGTGTTGGGAGATCTGTGCTTGAACCTCCTTGGCTTGAGAGACTATCTCCTTCCCCAGATTGGGAGAGTTTTCAGCAATTACTTCCTAAATGACACTTTCTATCCCTTTTTCTCTCTTCTTCTGGTACCCCTATAATGTGAATATTTTTCCATTTGGATAGGTCACACAGCTCCCTCAATATTCTTTCATTCTTAGGGATTCTTTTTTCTCTCTGTGCCTCAGCTTCTTTGTGTTCCTCTTCTCTAATTTCTATTCCATTTACCATCTCTTTTACCACGTCTAATCTGCTTTTAAATCCCTCCATTGTATGTTTCATTTCAGATATGGAATTTCTTAATGATTGAATCTCCAACTTAAATTTGTTCCTGAGTTCTTGAATATTTTTCTGTACCTCCATAAGCATGTTTATAATTTTTATTTTGAACTCTCTTTCAGGAAGATTGGTGAGTTTAGTTTCATTTGGCCCTTTTTCTGGGGTTTGTGAGATTTTGGTCTGAACCATGTTCTTTTGTCATTTCATATTTCTGTGTGGTGCTCGCTAGTGCACAGAAGCTCCAGTGTCTGGAGCTGCTCAGCCCCTAGAGTGAGGTTGGGGGTTATATGGGGGACAGGGCTGGTGCCTGGCATGAGGAAAGATCTGTTTCCTGATTCCCATCTGCAGTGCCTGTCTCCAGCATCAGAGCCAGTGGGTCAAGCACACAAGTGTAAGCCTCTGTGCTTTGCGTCTCTAGCTGTTGTAGGCAGGTCCTCCCTTTGGCTGGCCTAATGCCAGCACAGTGACTGCCAGTTTGCGAACTGGTGCTGGCAGGCTAGGAGGAAAGTGCAGCAGGCTGACTGTCACACTCAGGGGCCTCGGAGCTGAGTAGGCAGCCAGGTGGATGGAGCACCTGAAGCTCCTCAAAGTTCCCAACGAGCTGGGCCGAGTGTGGCCAGACCACCTTGTCCAGCTCTCCTTTCTCCCGTGCAGCTAGCTCTGTGCTAACCCTGCCCCTTAAGCAGCCCTCTTGTTAGGAAGCCTCTCAGACTGCCTCCCTTTCCTCTGACACAGAGAGGCCAGATGTGGATCCCCTTCTCCACAAAAGGCCGGAATGTCAGTCTCTCAAGCACTCTGACTGTCCAAGCTCCCCAACGTCCAGAGCACCACACAATATAGGCTTCTGCTCACAAAGCAGATCTCCAGGGCTAGGTGCTCAGCAGTCCCAGGCTTCCATCCCCTCCCCTGCTCCATTTCTCTTCCTCCCACCCGTGAGCTGGGGTGGGGGAATGGCCTGGGTCCTGCTGGATTAAGGCTTTCCTACATTACCCTGTTTTGTGAGGTCTGCTCTGTTCGTGAGGTCTGTGTGCAGTCTAGTTCAGCCTTCTTTCTTGTTGCTGTTTTAGGATTAGTTGTATTAATTAACTATATTTTTGTACTATTTGTGGTTTTGGGAGGAGTTCTCTGTCTCACCTCTCAAGCTGCCATCTTGAATTGACTTCTTTGTTACTTTAATCCACAAATATAATACCATGTTCTTCTTAGGTTTTGATTTAATAAACAGTTGGTTTTACTAACATGTAAAACAGTTCTGCTCTCAAGGAAGAGGCTTTCTCTCCATTGTCCTCCATGACCACAGCAGAGAGGGAACCTTTCTACATCTATACTGCTTTATAGTCCACTTCCTAATGGTGTTAAGTTGGTGGCATTAGGTAGCATTTGCAGGTTGTTACCAAGTCATTAAGTGTGTTTCTATCAATAGAGTCCCCTCAACAACTTCAGTAAGTCTTTTATAATACTTATTTGTTGGACTAATAACTACAACCAAAATCTTGACTACACTTAACCCCATGTTCTTCCCATAGCTAACCTTCAGTTTAATGGACTTTGCCTTAATTCCAGCCTAATAATAACCACTAACCAAATTTTTCTTCTGAGCCACGTTGGCTCATCCTGTCTGGTGGAGATTGCCTAATGAGAGAGCCCTAGAATATGGGTGGGTTTCATTCTCAACAATTGTACTTTCTGCAAAATCGTTTAGCTCCTGATTCTCTGAGGGCACTAGCTTCAGCTCAAGGAGAGAAATTGGTCCTGTTATCACCTGAAAAGCCCCATAGGAAGGTACTAAGCCTACCTGGACATTTTACAGACAGAAAGAGTCTTTCTTCTCAAGGCTGCATTTTCTTCCCTTTCTCCTTTCTCCTCAACCTTCCTTTAGGTTAAATTTCTCTCTGTCGTATAGCCCCTTGCTGAAAACCACAGGCTGAAATCAACACCCATGAACAGTTTGAATATTCACATTTATTTTTTGTAGTTCTACCTCTCATTAGTGGGAGATCTGTTATGCTAAAAATAATGCAAGCATGGTGGTGTGGGGCGTGGAGATGGACAATGACTATTGACTAAAACAATCAGCATAGTCTGCTGGATTCAGGGCTTAATAGATGTTCATTGAATTATTATGCTTGGGTTCATAGTTGCTATTGAGGATGTTGTTTCACAGCTCTTAACATCAAGAATGTTTTGCTATTTTAGAAATCTTTTTCTACCTGCTTTTTTTTTCCCCCAATGCTAAATACCCCTGTATTAGTATGATTAGGCTGCCAGACAAAATACCAAAAATTAAGTGGCTTAAAAAGCAGAAATTTATCTTCTCACAATTCTGGAAGCTAGAAGTCCAAGACCAAGGTGCCAGCTGGGTTGGTTTTCGGTGAGACTTTTTTCCTCATTTACAGACAATGGTCTCCTCAATCTGCCCTTACACGGCCTTCTCTTCGTGTGTGAGTGGTGAGAAAGAGTCCTGGTGTCCCTTCCTTTTCTTCTAAGGAAATGAGTCCTATCAAATTATGGACCATATTTAAAACCTTATCTAACTTTAATTACCTCCTTAAAGGCCCTGTCTCCAAATACAGCCATTGGGGATCAGGGCTTCAGTATATGAATATTTGAGGGATACGATTTAATACATAATTACCTAATTTTTAAGCAAAAATCTCATAATAACTAAGTTTCTCTTGGAATGTGTTGCTCTTCTCACTGGAAAAGGCACATTCCTACTTAGAGCTCAGAGGCATTGCTCACATCTGTTAATTTGATAGGAAATTTTTCATGTTGAAGTAGGGAAATTTATTAAATTGAGAAAAATTAATATAGAACGTATGTAGTGTGAGGGCTAGAAAGGCATAATCATGCATTTATTGTATGTGAAAATGTATGTTGTTAGAATATGCTAAATTGATAGACTGAGTAAAAGAGGTCTTAGTAAGATATACTAAGATATACTTGGAGTACCATGGCCACATTTATTCTTTTTAATCTACTTCTTATGACTGTGGCAGAGTCTGTGTGGCCCCACTACTAAAACTTACCCTTTAAGAAAAAGTGTAATAATCCCTAATCTGGGTGAGTGCAGAAAACAGCAGGAAGCTGACCCATAGAAATACAAACAAAACAAAACCGTACGCATACACACACCTTCAACATCTGCCAATGACTTCAGGGCACCACATGTGTTAAGAGCCACTCCTAGTGTTACCATCAGATTTCACCTCATTCTTCCACCACTTTGTAGGAACAAGCAAACCAGAACCCTCCCAGCATGCCCTTCCACAAGCAAACATCAGGCCCTCTTCAAGGTAAGGTGCCATGTTAATTGCAAATTTTGCATATTTCTTAACCATTTCTATGTAACACTGTGCTACCGTTTTTAAGGACCTTATTCTTTTATGGGACTGACACATGGTTTGTATAGGGCAGTGAGTGTTTAGGAGCACATAAGTCATGTTACAAAACCACTGACTGCACTTTCCATACTCTGTCCCTCAGACATTCCCTGAAGAATGAGCCTGAATTGGCCACTCAATGCCTTGCTCATTAGCAGGTGGATTAATTGGCTTTTCTCACTTCTCTGCCTCACTTTTCCCACTCCTTTCTTGGCACTTCCTCAGATCACATTTCACATACACTACTTGCTCCCAAATCCATATCTCAGTCACTAATTTTGGAAGGAACAAATTAAGACAACAGGTTCCTGGCCTCACGGAACATACATCCTAATTTGGGAGAGAAACTATAGTCAAGTAAATAAATGAACAAGCAGCAAGCAAGCAAGATAAATACATATCACAATAAGTTTTATGTAGGAAACAGTCATGATTTTTATGATGAGAAAAGAAAAACTGGGGGAGGTCAGTTTCGAGAGGACCCAGGAAGGACATTTCCAAGGAGATGACATTTGAATTCAGACATAGAGAATGAAAGTAAGCCAAATGGGGTAAAAATGGTATTAGTGTTACAGTGAGAAATACTAAAGGCAAATCACTAGGTGGAAAAGGCCCAGACTGGTACATAATAATGTTGTATCAGTACTTATGGACGAATGGGCACTGCACTGCTCACCATTTCTCTTTGCCTGCTGATACGGCAAATGACCATTATCAGTACACTGTCTTAATAAAGCCATGTTATGCTCACTGTATGGAAGGGACCACAGCCTAGAAAGCTGAAGTTCACATTTAGCATTTGTGAGTCAGCATAGGGGGGTAGAAACTGTAGCAACATACTGCCTCAATTGTTCTTTCTGCCCTTTACCGCAGTGGAAGTGGGATAGTCAGAAAATGATAAAAACCAACAAGGATAAGTACGATAGAGATCAACAAACATGGTTTAAAAATACAATATGTGGTACAGATAAAGCATTTGAAATGTCCCTGGAAATCCTGATGTTCCTAGTAGTAGGGTCCCAAGGAACAGTGATGATGATGGCTTTGACATTGACCTTGGCAGTTAGGACAGAAGTGGTGATAATCCTGATACTGATTGATTATTGACCCTCAGTGCTGAAAAAAATGAAATACAATCTTAACCATTGGGCCTCTTGCCAATTTGGAAGAGACACGTAATTTGAACAGTCTTTATAGGACTGACTTCTAAATTTGAAGGCATCTTATCAAAAGGAGAGGAACAGAGGGAATACAGTCAAGAAAAATGACATTGCTGAGTGTCCACATGTGATCACTCTTTGGCGTATTATACACCGTCTTATCCATCCTCCCATTGACCATGTGTGACCGTGGTCTACCCAACTTTTATACACAGGGAAACTGATTCTCGGACAGGCTCTATTGTTTTCCCAAGTCACTCAGCTCACTCTAACTAGAGTTTATCTAGCTCCATGCTAACAGAGACAAAGATGAATTACTAATAATAGCTGAATAGGTATGGATAATTTTAAAGAAAAGAACAAACTTGGAAAAAATGAATGCCAGCTTTGAGTTTAAGACTTCATTTAGAAAAGGTTGGAAAGCAGAGAATAAAGTCTGCAGTGGGGCATGAGGGCTTCTCCACGTACTGAACTTTCTTTAGCAGGAGATTCATTCTGGGGATCATCACCTCTATTAAGATACACAGTACCGGGCTTACTGTCAGGAATTAAACATTTGTGCTGATTTTGAAGAATTTTATGAGCACAGTAGGGAAGCCAAACTGATTTAATTGTTTTGCTAATTCCTAATTAGCCTCATTATAATGGCAGGTGGTCACATTTGCCTGAGTAGGAAGAGGGCCAGAATATCATTTTAAGAAATTCTACACTAAAATTTGGTAAGTGGGAACTATATCAGCTGACCAAGTTCCATACCTTAAAGCAGGTGTCCTGAAATTTATCTAGATAGATAGAGAGAGAGAGAGAGAGAGAGAGATATCTTTTTTTTTCACATTTTGTGATGAGGCTGCTAATGAGCTATTGGGGATTATGTAATGTGAAAGAGTATGGAAATAAAGGAAAATCTGTCATTAGCAGTTGACTCCCCCACCACTCTTTCTCTACCTTTATTTCTTCCTTTCAAATGTTCCTAAATTATCTCCATAAAATTCAAATGAACTTCATAAATTTATCTTCATAAATTTAAAACTTCCTTAAACATATCTTCAATCGTTTTTTAAAATCCTGCTCTTATATTATACTATACTCCTTTACTATATTTTAGTTTAGTCTTAAAATTAATGCATTTTTCTGTAACATTAGGATTATCTGTACACAAATGCTGTTTGAAATTTTTATGTTCTACTTGAAAGACATTTTTGGGTGAAAGAATGTCTTGTTGGTCAAATAGGTTAATCAAGATTTCAAGAATTTTGATGAAATTGCTACATACATATACGATACTGTATATATATATATATATATATTGCATAGCTTTGCCTCATTATTGTGAAGAAGGACGTAATTGTGCTAATCTTCATCTGAGTCACCGGCTTCCAGAAAACAGTAACAGTTATGAAATCCTCTTACCATTTTGTTTTCATACATCTCAGCATTTCATGTTTCAAAATCTGGCAGCCTATCCAGAATTTCAAAAACAGACTCGCCTCCACCTCCACCCATCTTCAGTGATTCAGATCAGACCCATCTTTGCCCTTCTTCATGACTCCCATAACACTCACTGATAATTTTATCTGCCTCTATAAAACTTTTCTTTGTTAACGAACATTCTCACTATTGTAATTGCCGCAACAGATTTATCTCCTTAGTTTTTCAATGACTTTGTCTTTCGCAGAAGGTGGAATGACTTGGAAGAAATACTTGCATTTATCACACACATTCTTCTTTTCTTTTGAAAAGCCGGTTGGCTGAAGAACACAGCACTTAGCAGCTAATGTTCTGTTCACAAACACTTGCACTGTTATGGCTACAGGAAGTAGAGGAAACTTGAAATTCATCATCACATCACAGATACGAGTTGAATATCATAGGATGACTTTTTTTTTACTACAGTGTCTTATTCCTGCCTTGCTGGTATACACTCACAAACCTATCAAAGAAAGCATGCAAAGATTTTAGTTCAGTGCATGGCACATAGTGAATGTTCTCTAAATACTGGTGCTTTTTACTATTATTGTTCACCAAGTGCTCAGAGTTTTTCTAGTATACCAAACTTTATTCTCTGGCTTGGAAGGCCTTCTACATGTGGAAGTAAATGCAAATCCTCTTGGAATGGGTGAGATCTGAAATTGTTATTGGAAAAGTCTTAGATTCATATGAATTAAAACACAAGAGGCATCAAATCCTACTCAGTAGTGATGGGTAGCCAAGAAAAGAGAAGGCATCACAATTTTTTACGATTTGACCTTCTATCGGTCACTCAAGGTCATGGATACATCTTAGAGTTTCATGTTATTATTATTAAGATAACAAATTTATACCTCATGCTCTTATGTGCACAGAAAACAGATTTTTTAATTTCCTGTAAGCTATCTAGCCTTCCTTAAAAACATCCCACCATCACATTGTATGTATAGGCATAAGATGTATTTATAGGCATCACATTGTATTTATAGGCATGGAGATACTGCAGGTTCAGTTCCAGATTCCCACATAGTAAATATGGCAATAAAGCCAATCAAGTGAATTTTTTGGTTTCTCAGTGCATACAAAATTTATGTTCCTACTATACTATAGTCTATTAACTATGCAATATACACTATGTCTAAAGAAACAGTGTACATACTTTTACAAAAGACTTTGTTGTCCCATTAGTAGAGCACAGGCAGAGCAGATTCAGCATAATTATTAAGGGCCCTAGGATTTTCAGCATGTTCAATGAGCACTGGCTTCCACCTAAAATCACCAGCTGCCTAAACTCCTAACATGAGAATCAGCCTGTCCTTTGAAGCTCTTATTCCAGGCTTTGATTTTTCCTCTCTACCTATGAAAGTACTAGCTGGCATTTTCTTCCAATAGAAAGCTGTTTCATCTATACCGGAAATCTTTTGTCTAGTGCAGCCACTTTCATTGATTCATCTTAGCTAGATATTCTGGGATGTTTGCTACAGCTTCTCCATCAGCTCTTACTGCTTCACCTACTGCTATGGTATGGAGAAGGTTACTTTCCTTAAACCTCATGAATCAGCTTGTTAGTTTCCAACTTCTCTTCTGCAGCATCCTCACCTTTCTCAGCCTTCACAGAACTGCAGAGAGTTAGGGCCTGGCTCTGGATGGGGCTTTGGCTGAAGGGGTGGCTGTAGCTGGTTTGGCCTTCTGTCCAGAGCACTCAGAATTTCTCCTGTTTTGCTTTCTTGTCATTCATGTGTACACTGGAGTGGCACTTTTACTTTCCTTTATGAACTTTCCTTTGCTTCACAACTTGGCTAATTGTTTGATGCAAGAGGCCAGCTTTCATTATGTCTCCCTTTTGATATACCTTCCTCACAAAGCTTAATCATTCCCAGCTTTTTGTTTAAAGTAAGAGACATGCAACTCTTCCTTTCACTTGAATACTTAGAGACCACTGTAGAGTTATTGATTGGCCTAATTTCAATATTATTCTGGAATAGGGAGGTCTATGGATGGGCAGAGACAATGGAATGGCTGGTTGGTTGACTAGTCAGAATACACACAATACTTATTAAATCCTCCGTCTTATAGTTCATAGCAACCCACAGCAATTACAATAGTAACATCAAAGGTGTTACGGATCACACAACACCATAAAAAAATAATAATAATCAAAAAGTTTGAAGTGTTGTGAGAATTACTAAAACATGACACACAGATGTGAAGGGAGCAAATCCAACAGGAAAAATGGTGCTGCTAGACTTGCTCAGTGCAGGGTTGCCACAAACCTTGAATTTGTAAAAAATTCAATCCCTGTGAAATGCACTAAACTGAAGTTCAATAAAACAAATGATGCCTGTATATCCATTCCAAATACGTACACACATATGTATATACACACACATATGGGTATATATATGTATATATATACATTTTTCCCATGAGCATCCATTCCAAGAAAAAGCTAAAACTAAACGTAGTTCAGTCTGATAAATTCAATCAATCTGATACGATATTTTAGTCTCTGTCTCTTTCAGGTCAAAATAAACCTCAAAATCTTCCTCCTCCTCTTCCTCCTCCCTGGTCCTTCCCTAGGCTGGATTTTTGATAAAATGAAAACTAAGGGTTATGGGACATTGGATCTGAGGGAGGTGGGGAATGACCCACGTGGTAGCTTCAGATGCCCCCAGCAGGTGCTGTGACGGAGTTAGTCTGGGCTACTCTCTGAACTGGTCATTGCAGGGGCAAGATTGGTCCTGTTCAGCCATTAAAGCCATCTTATCAGGGCCACTTGTCCTTGGTCAGAAAATTCCCGCATATGGTGACTGCTTTGTTCTGATCCCAGACCTCTACAGAGTCACCATATTTCTCCATTTCTCTGTGGCTCTTCAAGCAAGACACACATCACACTTGAAACCCCTGTAGTTCACACAGGGCTTGGGAACTAGAAGCATTCCAAAAGGTTTTCCTAGATACTTCTTTTGACCAGTGCTGTACAACATTCCCACATCACAACAGGTGTGCCTGCTGGGCTGCACATAGAGGTCCGTGCCTTCCCAGGAAAATATGCCACTGGCCAGTGCCGGCGCGTTCTGCCCCCATCCATTTCAGGATGTTTCTTCTATTATCTTTTACATCCTTCATTTTGCACCTGGAAGATGGAAATCAAGGTCATGTGTGCTTGATCTCGCTCCCCTCTACATGTCTCTCTGCTCTTTTTACTATAAACTGGTGCCATAATGGGTAACAATTTTTATTTTATTTATCATTCCATTTAAGGCAGAAATCACTCAGTATCTACTTCAATGTCCCCCTTTACTAGGACAGTGGATCCTAAGGACATCAAGAGACCCTCCTGGCTAAGACAAATGCACATCTTTATGATAACTAGCATGAGAGAAAACCAGAAAAGTTTCTCCCAAATGCACTGTATGAGACTCTTGGTATTTCACATGACTCTCTGGAGTAGAGAAAACAAAAAATAATTGAGCTCTAATTTCCCAGCAGGCCAACTGGGTGAGAGCTCTTCTTTGACCTCCACTGAATTTAATTAGATTAATAGAAAATAAAGAAATCAGACATCTCAGGCAAACCTTAATTTGTGGACAACTCACATCTGCTACATAACATTGTTCTTCTCCACTATAAGTTCAGAATTTCTTATGATTTATCTAACACAACTTTAGAAGTTGATGATTTTAGTTTAAAATAGATTTCTTCCTCCTCAAAGTGCAATTTTTAACAATTTAAACCTTGCATTATTTCAACAGACTGTGATGGGTATTTATTCCTCTAAAGGATATTGAACTTTTGCAATTTATTATACTTGAATATTTTGAGTTTCCCATCATCATATGGTATGACAAGTATATCATATTTGTTGTATCTATATTTTTAACAGTTGTGGATTTTTAAAATTTGAGTATTTTAGAGGCAAAATATACTCAAGCCACACATTAATTCTTTATACTGTCCAAAATATCTAAATCAATAAATATTTTAGAAGAAAAAAAATCAATACTGCCCAAACTCCAGTGAGTAGAATTTGTCCTCGTGCTTCAGGTAAGTGCTAAGGCTCCATGGGGACACCTATAATTGGATTGATTTTTTTTTTCTGGCTTTGTGATACATATTGATTGACCATGCTATATTGACCATTGTCACTCTCTGCAGTAAACCCATATATTCAGGATCAGGGCCCCACTTTCAATTGTGTATATTTAGTGTATGACTCTTGAGAGACATCTGGGGTCATCTGCTAGGGATATGACAGAGTGACTATTGGGACAAAATGTGAAAGATGATTTCTTAGCTGATGACCGATGACTTGATTTACCAGAGCCATCGTCACAGGGAAGTCTAGCATTAAAAAGAATGTCAGAAATAATTGAGTTCTATTTCCCCAGTAACAGACCAGAGGAGGGTCTTCCACTGACCTCTATTGAATTCAATTAAATTTTAAAAAAATTAATTGTTGAAAACATTCCCTGCAAACCTAGCCCAAAATGTTAATGTAAATAAGTTTTAACTTGATAGATATAGGAATATAGATATAATCCCATTAGGTGTTATTCCCCAAATCATATTTCATCAAACATTAATGTTTTTATATTTTCTCTATTTTAAAGTCAACCTTTTGTTTAAAAGTTAGACATCCTAACTTCTCAAGCAAGACTATGCTTCATGTCTCACTCTCAGTAATAATCAGGTGTCAAGTTGCACCCAGATCAGCTGGGTGTCACATGTCTTCCTCTTCATCACCTTCTCTGCAGTTAATTGAGATCCCTCCCAAACTCACATTTTCAAGTCCTAACCCCTATATATGGGACTGTGTTTGGTAATAGGGCTTTTAGGAGGTAATGAAGGTTAAGTAAGGTCCTAAGACTGGGTTCTAATCCAGTAGAACTGGCGGCCCTATAAGAAGAGGCGGAGAGTGAGCTCTCTCCACGTGCAGACATTGGGGAAAAGCCAGTGAATACATACTAAGAAGAAGCCATCTGCAAGCCAGCCAAAGACCTGTCACCGGAACTCAACCATGCAGCACTCTAACTTCAGACTTGCAGTCTTTAGAACTGTGAAAAACAAATTTCTTTTGTTTAAATTTTCCAACCTGAGATATCTGCTTATGGCAGCCTGAGCTAAGACACCACTGTTTTGTGAGAGAACCCCTACTTTGCCCCTGCTAATATGTTGATGGCTCTTCTTGCCTACTGGCCCATAGTCTGAAGGAATCTAAAGGTCTGTGGTGGCAGCTGTAACCTATCGTTCCATGCATGCCTTGCGGTGTCCCAGGAGGACAGCCTTTTTAGAGAGTAGGTCTTCTAACCCTATATAAATCAGAGTTGAAAGGACAGAAACCATGCTTTCCTAAGTAGGTATTTGGGAGTGATGCTAAGAGGGGCCACTCCTACCAGCACTCTTCAGCTCTCAGGTCAGTGCATTTTTTCTAACACAGAACCATGTACAGTGGACTTCATACACGTACAGAGTCCCGAATTTAGTACATATACTGAGCCCTGAGTGATGAAACCACATCCTTGCTAAGTAATGTTTCCAAGCTGGCATTTTAACATTGTCTTCAGTAGGTCATCCTGCATTAGAGGAGACCAGCTGCTTCTGGATTTGCAGCATGTCCTATAACAGTGGAGCCCATCATTCTAGGTCCACTTTTGTGCATCCCATGCTATAAAATGGGCCATTTGATTGGATGCTATATTATGTGGAATTCAGTGCCTGAGGATCAAGCACTCCCCCAAACTCATGGATAGTCTTTCTGGCTAAGGTTCTCTAGGTAGGAAAGCCAAGTCCAAACCTGGAAAAGGTATCCACCTCTGTGAGGATAAACACTGGTGCTTCTAGGGCAGAAGGCCCAGTGTAGTTAACTTTCCATCAAGTGGCCAATGGGTCTCCTGGAGGAGTTGTATCCTATTAGTAGCTTAGTGTTGGTCTTTATTGCAGACGTGTTGGATGTTCTGGGGCAGCAGCAGATAAATTGGCCTTGGCAAGTGGGCCCATGAGTCACCTCCATCTATGCCACAATGGCCACTCTGTTCATGTGCACATTATGCCACTTCTGGGACGACCAATGATGAAGACTGTCTAATGTTGACTGGTCCAGTCATTTTGTCTTCACGGCTGTTTAGTGCGTCTTATGTGGTAGATGCTTCGGGTGAATATTAATGTATGATACACAGATATTCACACTTTTTTTCCCACTCCCAAGTGCCCACCCATATGCTTCTACCCCACACCTCTTTGTCTCAGATCTTTTAGTCTTATTCCCTCCATGCTCCTGACTAGATAGCAGGGGTATCGAACTTGCTCTACCTTGGATGATTTGTTCTTCCACATGAGATAGATGCTCAGGTACGCCACTGTCAGTTGTACCCTTTAGAAAGATTTTCCCTCTCCACTGCTTTTCAAGGTCATCCCTGAATTTTGCTATATTGCAGTCACTGTTCATTTTAAGCTTGCACCCATGTACCATATTGACTCATTAGTAAACCAAGCTTGACTTCTTTCTCCCTCATAAGACCAAAGGAGTGATCTGGGATGGTTCCTTGTGTACCTTGACAAGAAACATGGGTGGCCTGGCTATCTGCTCAAGCAGCTTATTTGTCCTCTCTGGTCCCCGGAAGCTCCATGCCAGATATACCATTCCATCTTCTGATGGACTGCTGTTGGCCTGTCTCCCTTCATGATTTGATGGCTCCAAATAGATTCCTTGTCATAAGAGGCAGTTCCAGACACTTGGTATGGGATCAGTGGTCAAGTGTGTCCTCTTTTACAAGGGCCCAATAGCATGCAGGAGCTGTTTCTTGAAAAGTGCCTCATTATCCACTGTGGATGGCAGGACCTTGCTTCAGAATCTCAGCTACCTGTAGCATGAGTCTCTAACTTAGGCTTGTCATAAATTCCACCCTGAATCTTTTCCCGTCTCTAACACCTCCATCACCAGATGTTACGGCCCAATAGGCAATCTGGACCTTCCATAGAGCCCTTTCCTAACTCTGGACCTCACTCAATTCTGGCAGCCTTTCGTGTTACACAGTATTTAGGTTGGAGCAGTATCCCTATGGTTGAAATATTGGGTGGAAATTGACTCTAGAAACTGAAAAATTCTCGCAGATGCTATGCTTCCTTTTTTGTAGCGGGGGAGACAGTGCAGCAATTTATCTTTTAATTTGGAAAGAAAAGGCCTGTCATGCCCTTAATCATGGTACCCAAACATTCTTAATGAAATGGTAAGTCTCTGAATCTCTCAATTTTCAAAGGGCTTAATCCACACTCTTCCAGTGCATCTGTTTTCCCCAGTTTTCCAGTATACTGACTATCATGCATGCTCATTCTGGCTGATCACTATGATACCATAATGAAATGATCAGTGTCATGTCTGTAGAACATCCAGAAGATACAAATCCATTCAGATACTGTTACGAAGGAGAACGGAAGAGTTCATGTAGCCCTGGGGTGAAACTGTAAATAAATTATTTTTTCCATTCTATGTGAGCTCATATTATTTCTGATCCTATCTTCCAATTGCAGGCTTGAGGTCTATGAAAGGAGAAAGGTAAAGAAAAAGGACTGGATAGGAAAATCTTCAGACTGCAGTGTAGTAGAAAATCTAGGGTAGGAAGATGAGGAGTCTTCAGAAAACATTTGCCTAAAGTAGTTTAATGTCAGACAGAAATGGCTTGCCACCATTGCCAGTCATTGCTGGCAGCATGGCCCTGGTGTGGCAGCTATGGGGAATGTCACTGCTCAGAAATCTTAGCTCTGCCTTCTGCAGCCCAGGTTTTTGAAGGGAGATCCAAGCAATGCAAACCCATGGTTCCACAAACAGAAAAAAAAAGTGTTATCTCTGCCCTCTCCATAAAGATGGTGAATTTTAAAGTGGTTTCACTTTCAAAGCAGCAGACAGTCCCCTCAGGAGGCAGACAAATAATCCTTTCTCAGATGCACTCCTTGCCTCACTAAATAAATGTTGAACAAATATACAAAGAATATCAGTCTGAAGGGGCACCACTATTATTTGCAGTTGAACTCTCTGTGTGTTTACCTCCACATCCCATCTCTGCTTTTGTGCTCATGTACCCTGGTGGTTAGAATAAGGTGATATTTAAGGTGACTGCACTCAGTGATTTGATCATTTTCTTTTTTTAATTATTAACACATCTTCCAACCACCACAGACAGTTATGGGCTTGCATCTGACTTCCGAAGGTTTTTTTTTTTTAATCTACCTTTTTAGCATGCAGGCTGACAAAATCATTATCAAAGTGGAGACATGCCATGCTAAAATGATTCCTAGATTTGGCAGAAATGTAAAGGTTTTGTGCCTTAAAGCAAGAAATATCACCAACTGACTGTGTGTGCTTTGGCACCTTAATGTATATGTTTCCCCACACCAAAAATATGTGTAAGTGTATCAAATCTTATTCTTGGAAGTTTCATGAAAATTATTACCTAAAAAAAAATGACATATTTTTCTGTTCATTTTGCAATGTAAATATACCATATTCTAATATAGTGTAGTATACTTGTATTATATTGTGGTTGTTCACCTCGAGGGACCAGTCTGTGTAGCTATTTTTTTGATTAAGGATCCTTTGTCACTCTTATGTCCAAACTATCTCTTACATTTTTTGTCTATAATCTCAGCCTCTGTCTACAGGGCTCTCACAGTTTACTGTTTCCTCCATAGATAGTTTCATCTGTCTGTGAACATCTGTTATATTTTGCTGCTTTTTTCCCTGAGATAAATTTCTCCTTCTTCCATTAGAGTAAAAAATCATCAAAATAGATACTTCATTTAAAATATAAGTGATAATATATATCAAGCTTTCTTCATTGTTATACAAATTGAATTAGTAATACAAACATGCACATATTTGATTTTTTATTTACATATGCAGATTTTCAATACATTATTTTTATATTTAATACAGCATTTTCAACATAACTTATTCTGAATATATGCTTAATACTTTAAAATGCTTTGTTGGTAGTGATAGATAAATAAACTCTATTAGGAAACCACTTTGACTCCTTAAGAAATCTAGAAATATTTTTTAATATAAATTCAAGTAACATGGCTACAAACTATTTACCATATCATGTGTTTAAAGCAAGATTTTTCTTATTTAAAACTGAGAACAAACATATCTTTTGAGGCAAAAGTTATCTATAAATAAAATCTCCACTTCTTCCTCTCCCAGTTATTCTTCATCCCAACCCATTCTGGATTTCCCCTCTATAATTCACTTTAATAACCTTTGTGAAGTTCACAAATCTTAGCCAAAACCTATGGACATTTATCAATTCTTATTTCACTCAGTGGACTTAGCCTGCCATAGTAGAACACTTTTCCTTTGTGTCTCTTCTGTCTTGGCTTTTACGATGTTTTATTCAACTGTTTTGTTTTGTTCTTCTTACTTCCCTGGCCACTGCACCTTGATCTACATTACTGGCTCATCGATATGTAACAATATTTTATGATATGGCATAATTTGTTCTTACCTACCTTGCCGGCTATACCAGCCAGCTCTTGCTGTGAAACAAACTAGTACAAAATCTTGGTGGCATACAGTATTAATAATTTGTTTCTTACATGGCAGTGTGTTTTCTGGAGTGGCTATGCTGATCTTGGCTGGCCTTGTCCATCCATCCATAGACTAGAGGTTAGATGGATGAGGTAGAATCGGCTGGGAAGTCTTGATTCAAACTGAAGGTCTGCCAATTACCCAGGCAGTTCTGCTTTCTGTGTCTTTCATCCTTTCATGGAGAGGTCTTACTCAATAAATATTTGTTGAATGAATATAAAATGAAAAAAATATGATTAGGCTATTTTTTTTCCATTTCAAAATGATATGGAAGAGGTAAAATGAAAAACAGCATACCTAGCCCTTTATGCCCTAACCATTTCTTTGCTGTAGTTGAAAATGGGAAACCAAGAAAATGATTAAGGATAGTGAAGCCTTCTTCTTTTTTGTCTTTTTGTTTCATTTTATTTTTTTTTATTTAAAATGCATGCTACTATTAGAAAAATTTCTTTTCTTTAAAAAAATTTTTTTAATTGAAGTATAGTTGATATAAAATCTTTTATTTGTTTCAAGTATACAACACAGTGGTTCAACAGATACCCATAATATTACATCCTTACCCTCATGAGTGCAGTTACTATCTGTCATGTTCTAACTTACAATAGAAAAGCCTCACAAAAGAAGAGACCAGTTACAACATTATTACAAGGGTCCAAATGAGATGATAACTTGAAATAGACTGCCAAAAACAGAAATAGGAGACTTGGAGAAAGATGATGAATTCCATTGTGGACATGTGGAGTTTAAGGGGTTTATAAGATGTCTGAATGGAAATATCTTATAGACCATTGGAAACATAGGCTAGAGAAGGAAATTTTAAAAATGTTAATAGGTACTATTGGAGTCATGGGAGTGGGTAATATTTTCTTTAGGGAATACAAAGGTGAGAATGGAAGATGTCCTAGGATTTTGCCCTGAGGAGCTCTAGCATTTAAAGCTTATCTAGAGGAGATGAAATAAGAAATAAAAATGAGAAAGCACAATTAGAAAGGTAGGAGGAACACTGTGCCATCACAAACCACACTGGAAGAAAATGTTTTCTGAAAAAAAAAATAGTTTGACTGCTGTTAAAAGGTCAAGTGAGATGTGAGAAGAATAGTAGCCATTGGAGATGGACAAGCAGATCTAGTTTACGTTATCAAGAGCAGATCAGAGGGGCTCTCTAGGTGGCAGCTAGAATGGGGTAGATGGCATTTTAATTAAGGGCAAGAAATAAAGTCAGCAGGTGCAGATTACTCTCTGACAAGTTTTTCCAGGAAGGGGAATATGAATGTAAAATTATGATTTCCACCATAGAAATCTTATATAACTCCTGGAATATTTTTTTTCCCTTTATCACATCAAGTATTCAAATATCTAAAGGTGGAATAGCTGGCCCTGAGTTTGAATATTAGCCCCACCTATTACTAGTTACTTTATTTAACCTTTAAGCCTCAGTTCCTCATTGGTAAAAATGGGCACAATGTTACCAAATTTACTGATGTCCACAAGTGTCAAATATATGATTTATGAGAGTATGACTGCCATAGAGGAGATGCTTCAGAAGAATTTGATCCTGAAAGCATAAACTTTAGAGAAAATATAGAAAAAGCACACTTTGTCAAATTGAGGGCCTTTTATGGTATTAAAAAATTCTTTTTTCCTTTTCTTTAAATTTCATACTTTCATTCTATACTTTGCTTTGCTGTAATAGTATTTTTATTTTTTCTTCTTATTGTTGCAATTACAAAATCCAAAAGTTCTAAAAGCCATGTATTTCCAAATTAATTTTCTGGCAGTAGAAACTTAACCTTTACATGATTTAGTCCAAGGGCTTAAGGTGGCAGGAATATCAAGGGAAAACTTGTTTGGGACAGGGAGACCCAAATATGTTTGCAGGCAGCAGAGAAGTTGTTCATAGGAAAAAAGAAAATACATTATTTTGACACAGATATATTTACCTGTATCTTTTTCTACTTGATATTATGCTAGGTTCTGAGCATACAGCGATGAACTCAACATAGTCTTGGGCCTCATGAAGTTGATACTCTGCAGAGGAAGGATCCCTAATAGAACGGATTTCAGGGGAGGCAGGAGGAGATGGGGTCTAAGTAGTATGATGCAAAGTGCATAGGTACACACAATACAAACTCTGGAGCCAGGTGACTGGATTGATATCAGCTCTACAACTTAACATGTGATCTTGGGGAAAGTTAGTTAAGTTTTTTAAACTTTAGTTTCTTCCTTGTAAATTGCAGATGATAATAGTACCTACCCCATAGGCATTCTTGGAACATGATAATAAGCACTCTTCAAATGTTAGCATTTATTGTTTATGACTTCCTCTGCTCTCCTTCAACATATGCTTCCTATGTAGTTATTTTCTATGTATCTAAATTTATATACAAATATATATGTATATAATATATATATATTATATATATATATACCACATGAATGTATGCACATAGATTCTCTTATTTAAAAGCAAGGCCTGAATCTTAATTGCTCAACTCCATCTATCCCCAGATAGCTGTTGGGGGACTTAGTAAGTGTGTTGAATAAATGATGATGTAATAGTTCTCACTTTTATGCTTTCTGTTTTGAGTCCTGGGGCTCACCATCCTGCTTAATGTGTCCTATACAGTGTCTCAAAGCTGTGTTCATGATTAACCTTAGAGGAGAAAACAGTGATGTGATTTGAACACTGAGCCTAGAGTGTGAACATCTCTATTTCAGGGTTTTCCAAGTTCAGCGCTATTGGTGTTTTGAGCTGGGAAATTATTTATTATGGGCTGTATTGTAGAATGCTTAGCGTATCCCCGGTCTCTACATGCTGGATGCCAGTAGTGCCCCAGTCCAGTTGTGAAATATATGAAACGTCTCCAGACATTCCCAGATGCCCCTGAAGGGTAAAACTGCTCTGAGTTGAGAACAACCGATGTACCACTGATCTCTTATATTTAAACTTTATCACTTTTTGGCTATATGCAATCTTGCTTCATTCACTCCAGTACTCTAAGCCTCAGATACCTCACCTATAAACTGTGTATAATAATGGCTACTGCATAGGAGCATTACAAAGACTAAATGAGAGGCTGTATGGCAGTGCCTTGCACAGAATATATCAATATACAACTTATTAATCTGAATTTCAGAAGTCCCCACTGTTTATCTAGGCAGAACAATAGAAAATGCCAGAATGCATACAAAGGATGGGGAAAGATCATGCCCATTTCTAACTCTCTTACCTCTCTCCCACTGTGGTATCACTTTCCACTTGATTTGACCCATGTTTGCTGTGGAGCTAAAACTGGCACTGTTTTAAGTAACCTCCATGAACCATCTGCCTCTTCTGGCAGCCTGAATATAAAGAAAGACAGGTCAGAAGTGGAAGGCACAACAACCAACAAGCAAAACACCAGCAGATAAGAGTAGATGGGATTCTGCGGTTAGAGAGAACACATTCTTTGTCTTTCAGGAATACAACACAGCCCTGGGGGGCTTCACACAATTCACATACCTAGACTGAATTTGAGGGATACTATTCCTGTTAGGCAAAAAAAAGTATTCCTTAATTAGGTAAAATAATCATTATTATATAAAGTAGACTATTAAATATTCCCTCTATTGCTTAGTGGATTAATGAAACAGCTATCCATGTAAAGTGAAGTTATTCTTAAGAAATTGTTTGATTCAGCAAACTCAATCCTATCTTCTTATTGGTACTGAAACTATAAATAAAATATTATAATTACTGAAATAATTACAAATGCCTTAGAATGTAAAACCAAAATTAAATATATCAAAGGACACAGATACAGAGTTCTTTCCCAAAGGATGTGGTAACTCTTAGATGTAATGAAAAAGTTAATAGACTAATAATGTTTTTGTAGATTGAGTTATTCTGTTTAACTTAAACTTTCTTTTTTGTGGGTTTCAACAATTTTCACATTGCTATAAAAATATATTTGTGCATTTTCCTGCCTTAAGAAGCAAAACAGCCTGACTTCCCTTGCCAATACATGTTCTTGAAATGCTTCAGGGGTCTGTCTTCTCTTGAAGAACAAGTAGTGAGGAGGTAGAAAACATATCCAGAAAACTGTTTTTAGCATTAAGCTCCAGTCTCACTGCTTTTCTTATATGCATCTGTTTGACAGAAGCCAAGCACAAAAAAAAAAACCCTACAGAGCTTAGAGTTTATTGTAGTAAAATGATTTTATCAGAAAGTATAATTTAAAATCACTGAGGTTCTTACTGAGGTCATAAATCTCTGGCTTGATATTAAAAGATTTGTCTACTTAACTACAAACAGCCTTAAATTCTTTGGGGATTCTTCTTAAAAGATGTTGTAAACTGTTCTTTCACTTTCCCTTTCCTTCCTTCTTCTTCCCTCCCTTCTATCCTTCTTTCTTCCTCTCTTCTTTCCTTTCTCCCTTCCTTCAGCTTTTTTCAAGATTCAACAAATATTTATTGATTATTTAACTGGTCCCATGGTAAATTTGATTACTCTTAATAAACAGTAGGTTACCCACAAGCCTAGCTACCTCTAGGAAATAATTCATCTTATCACTAAAAAATAATGTCTTTGACACTAAATGTGTTTTAGACATTAAGTGTGTATTTTATAGCTACCAGATATCTAAACATTATCATTCACTTTAGAATTGAAACTGTTTTATTCTGTTTGATTTTCCCTACATCTGTCTTTCTTGACTTCAAATGTATTAGAAGGAGAGAAGGAAAGAAATAACGTCATGGCTTATAAATGGCAGGTAAATTGCCACCCTGCCCTAGACAGACACACATATGTAAATGGACATACACAAAATAAACACACATGATCCTCCACTTCGCCCATATGGTGGTTCCTTACATAAGGATTTATTCAAATAGGTTATTGCTCTGATGGAATACTTTACTTAATAGAGAAAACACATTGTTTGTTTGTGACTTAAAAAGAACTTTCATCCCATGGTTTTACTAATTATCTGTAATGAATGTTCTCTGATTCCAACTATTCATTATTTTTATTTCATTGTGAACTTATCAGTGCTTCTCTGATATTGCTCTGGGACTACAATATCTTTGACTTTGAGAAACAAAAGGTGAATTATTTTGCTTAATAATCCTTCCTTACCTACATTTCTCTGAAATGAATAAGAAAACTTGCTCAGACTATGTATCATAGAGTTAATAAGAAAATAAATAGGAATGGCCTTGGCCTTTCCCATGACTGTTCCATATGGAAAATCTATTTAATTTACTCTCATTTAATGAGGATAATTGTAAATATTCCCAAGACCTACTTCAGTTATTTCATACACACACACAAACACACAGAGAGGCATCATGAAAATTCTAACTTAAGGATTTATACTTCTATACATTCTTACCTAATGTATATTTATGCCCTCTGTGTTTGTGTTTATATGCATAAATACACACAATTTTATTTTATATATTTGCAATTTTATGTTATATATTTGCAACAATGTATTTGCAATTATACATATTTGAAATTCTATATTGTATATAAATATATAATTCTATATGTTTGCTTATATATTTGCAATTTGTAGTTTTTAGGACATTTTATATATTTTAAATAATTTTTTACATTAGATTTAAATCAAAACCTCAAAATATTTTCTCCCTGCTTGACAAACAGGTAAACAGAACCCAATTTGCTTAAGTAGCTTACTTAAGGTCATATAATCAGGCAATGGCCAATCTGAGGCCTCTGCTACCTAGCCTAGCAAACTTTCTGCTACATCTTTTTGTTGGATGGCGATATTACAACTCTTGTGTGGGCAGAACTCATGACACTGACTTGTTGGAGCTCAATGAGGTACATTGGAAATGATCAATGTCTAACAGTATAACCCTAAGTTAAGTTAATAGGACACTATTAACTTAAATTTCATTTCATGACTATCTTTCCAAGCAACATGCAGGCAAATTTCTTCTTGCTACATAACCTATTTTTGAGATTTTAAGTCTGTTTTCCCTCTCTGTTCTCATCATGGCCCTATGCTCACATGCCCTTCTGCCTCCCATTGCTGGCTTGGGTCAGGGTGTGTACGTAGGTATGTGTATGCATTCACGGCTGACCGTGTGTAGGCATATGTTGCTTTTTGTTTACCATGAGGTAGTGCATCCCACATTCTGTTTTTGAGTGGAGTGCTTTATAAATTGTTGTTCTTAATGTTCTCATTAAAGCTCTTTACAAATAGAATGTGGTACTCAAGCATCCTACCTGCCACAAAACAGGTAGACAGGGAGCCTAATTATTTGTCTGCATTTTTAATCTTCCTCAAGGAAAAAATAAAAGAGGTGTGAGTTTAGAAAACACAGACAAGATGAATACAAAATGCCTTCTATTCTGAGACAGATGCCAGTGAATCAACTCATTCAAGAATAGCTGTGAAATATTCAGAAAGCTTTTGTGCTGGAAAAGCAGAACAAACATGGTCATGCATAACAACTTGAAAAAAGCTGCTTCATATACAAATCTTCTATTGTTCCTATATCCTAGACATAAACTTGGGTAATTTGAAATGCGGACCAGAAGCCTTCATTTGATCTTGAAAATGGGAAAGGAAAAAATAAAACCTAAAAGTAGGGTTCATATTTTTTACTTTTATTTCAGTTAGTAAGACCAAATTATACAATTTTCAGAACTTGCTGAACAAACTCTAATCTCAATGGGAAATATCACTTAACTTCTCTAACTTGTGTAACATTCAAAAACAAAACTGTGCCATTTGTGTGACTGAGATGCTCTGGAACTATTGATGGTGAATGTCCCAATTTGGACTTTGGGGGTCATATATTGGGGTGTAGCACACACCCAAATTTTTGACTCATACAATTTCAGAGAAATGTGTTTCCTGTGATATTAATGTGCCAGGGGTTTTAATATAAATCAGTAATCGTAAGATGTAGTTTTAATCATATGGCTGATATTTTAATAAAAAATAGTATCCTGTAAAATGTCTGGAGAATTTTTATATTAAATTTTTTTTCTTAATGTCCTTAATATCATCAATATGATAGACTTACACTGGTGATTTTCTAAATCTTGCCAAATCTTTCAGGAAAACACAAATAGAGACCCTATGAACAATGTTATTGGATACCTCCAGCTGGGAACATTCTAGTATTCACAAAAGCTTTCCAAAAATTTTTTAGTAATTTTTTCTTACACTTATTCACTTTCTAATGACTTGAATTCAAAGAGGAAAATGAAAAACTGGCCACCAAAGATCAACTTGTTTTCTGGACATAAAATAAATATATCATTTAATTTCAAGGAACATAAAGTAGTACTTCTATTTCTCAGCCTGACTACTTCTAAGCATGGCAAGTATGAACAAGGTAATGAATGATCTTTTAACTAGTCTTGAGATGGACTGCATGAAGCAAATGGAGAAGTAATTAAATTACACTATATTGCAATGAAGTAGCTCATTTATTATTTTCCAGTTTCTTACTTCCTATCAGAGTAGTCATAGCATCAAGAATTACTCTAACCATGGGAGTCTGATAGATTATCCTGGCTCTACAGAGATGCCCCTTGTGACTAGCCTAAACTCTGGTGAATTGACTCAACAAAAAATTGGGGTACATTTAATTTATGCCCAGCCCTGTCTGGGAACTCACAGGCAGAGCTGCTGTTGAATCGACACTGCAGAAAGCAAAATAAAAAGAAGAGAAAGTAATTGCCTTACATGTGGTAGGTAGACTTTTGAGAATTGATGTCCCTCACCCAGACTATTTCAAAAAGCGATGAGCCATTGCCTCTTCTAAACTGCTGGGAACCTCATTCTGCATAAACTACACTGAACACAAACTGTGGGAGGCATCCTTGTGAGCAACTAGGGAATGCTAGTTCCTAAAGGGAGCTACATCTGCCTGCTCATTTGCATCTTTATTTTATGTATCATTTGCATTATTTATTTATAATCTGTTCATAAACCAAAGTGAAAGCAATTTACTCTAGTTGTGAATACCCTTATTTCAACATACTCTGAATGATGAAATAGATCTTTGTGGTTCACTTTGTGAATATGCAAGAACATGGATTCTAAATGGAAAAACAATCTTTGACACTAGTTGTTCAGCATAAATCCAAAGATTTTATTTTGAACAGTTAAATGAAAGGCAGGGTTTGTTTATTGAATTAACTGACTCTAGGTGATACAGGATTAATTACATGTGAATTTTAAATATAGGAGTCCTATATATATATATATATACACACACACACACACACACACTTCTGAGCTTTGCCTTTTAATTCTACATGATTTCTTTTTTAAAACCACAGTAGTATCAAGATACCATATATAATCAAGCTCTTCTGGTTCATATTTTTTATATTTTAGATGGTATATTATGTATAACAAACAGAAGCTTTTAATCTGGAACCTATTTTTTAACTAATTGCTTTCTATTTGATCTTTACATACAAATTATTTAAAGTGAAAAAGGGAGTTAATATACTATATGCATAGCTGGTGAATGCTCTCCACCCTTGGAGAATGCCCAGTGTATCATCTGTTTTTGCCTAATCTGGAACATAAGAGTTAAATTATTTGCCCAATATAATAGAAAGGCCATCAATCTAGGCTAGATTATAAATGAAATTCTCACAAATATATAGATTTACCAAGAAAACATAAAATTCTAAAAAAAGAAATTCAGATATTTAAATACTTAAAGCAATATCCACATTTGACTTTGCATCAAATTCTTTATGCTCTTTCTTCGAAAGTCCTGGAGATGTTTAGAATAATTCTTTTATGTAAGCAAATGTTTTCTTTGTTAAATGCTGGTCTTTAATTTATCCAAGGCCATGGCTAGAACTGTCTGGTATCTTTGTGCAGAGAAAAAGTACTTTACTATGGGCAATTGATTAGGAAAAGGCTCTCCCTTTTGGCAGATGCACTCTCCCATGAGTGTAGTGCTTAGTGAGCTGAGTGCTGGCTATATTTGAGTGTCCACTCACATTCCAGCTGGTGACTCTGTGTAGTGTCCTGTATGCATGGTGGCCCTGTGTTGCTCTCTGCTATGTGATCATTATCTACATTCTCACTTTTAAAAAATTCTCTCCTTCAGTTCAATAATCTTGACCTTTCATAAGAAACATCTATTGACCAATGGATTCCTTACCATATAATTTTAAATCTTTGCAACCAAGATTCTAGTTTTAAGCATCCTTGGATTCATTAAGAAAATAATAGCAGCAAAAAGACAAAGCTAAACTACCTAAGAGATAGCTTAGCAAAATGTAGAATTTTAAAGAAAATAAAAAGACGGAAATCATCAGTGAGGCCAAACAACTGAGACTTTTAAAAGTTTCAGCTTAAATTCAATCCCTTGAAGGCATCCATGAAATATTTATACTCTAATGTCCCCTAAGTAGTTTAATCTGATCTGCCAAGTCACAGCTACAGCAGAATATTATGTCTCAGGGTCAAGTGATGTGCTGGACTCAGCAGGACAGGCCCAGTTTCCACAGCCAAAAATATATGTCCTACAGGCTTTGGTGAAAAGGCTGTAGCTAAACATGTCTCCCAGTTTTCAGCAACAAGTTCCCCTTAGAAATGGTAAAGAATTTTCTGTTTAGATCTCTTGATTTTTATTTCTTAATTGATATTATGAATGGAAGAGTCAGTATTTGCAGAACTGCTAGGCCATTAGCATACACACACACACAAATAAGGTATTAACCAATTGTGAACAATTTCAAAGAACCATTTATAATTAAAGTTATCAAGTTGCTTCAGAAATGTAAATGCTGTTGAGCAATGAGAAACGTTTGTTAAAATGGAGGGATGGTGGAATTAATCAATCTTTATTCACTTATCAGCTACTCAGAATAACACCATGATAAACAATTATCACCTCAACATGGCTGGTTGTACCATTTTCTTTGAAGTGATATTTATGACATCTTATCAGTGTATACAACTTAAAAGCTTACACATGTTTTTCTCATCCTTGTAATCTAATCGAAGGTGCAAATCCTGGATCGCTGCCAGTAAAAGCCTTCCTTGTTCCATGGTTGCAGCCTGCATGGTCCATCTGGAGTTGCTGGTCTGCTTGATGTCACATGACAGATCCGACCAGCATGGAAGATGAAAGGATGTTCAGGCCACGTGCCTGGGGATGACAGCTTTCTTTGTGATAAACCACAGAGTCACAGCTTGTTAAATAAGCCTGTGGCAGTGATAAAAGACAAAGCCATCAGTTTATAGCAGAATATGGCCTATCTACCCATGACAAACCATGCTATCTTTATTCACACATGCTGACATTTCAGAAAGCATTCCCACAAGTGGTGGCTAGAAATAGTCTCTGAAGACAGCTCCGAAAGAGAGTAATAGCTCGCTGCTTATCTTTGAGCAAATGAAAGGGAAAAACCTGGAGTGCACAATGTAGTTCTCTTAGCCTCGCAGATAAAGGTGTCTTTCTACTTAGGACATTTTGTATGGTAGGCCTATTTCACATAACATTAAAATCTTGAGCAGTGACATAAAGATGACTGTGAAATCCCTGTTTTCAAAGACATGCTCATTTTGAATTCTCCTATTATTTCCTAAGTCCATAGGCCACTTAATAAGACAGCTTCTGTTTAATCAGAAACAATATGTCTATAAACCAAATAATAATAAAATCTGTCACCTAGTCAATGGTTACAGCATGTTAGGTATACTGTTAATCACATACTATATATTTCAACAAATCCTTATAATCCATATATCATCTAAACACAACTGGATGTACCATTTCCTTTCAAGTAATAGGACTATTTTACCACTGCTTCACAAATGAGGAAACTGAGACTCAGAGAAATAATTTACCCAGGTCACTCAGTGGATGAATCAAAAATTGGAAGGTCAAGCTCCTGTTTTGCCATATCCACTCTACCAGAATAGTAACAAATATAGGGGGAACATTATAGAAATGAATGTTTCTATATAGGAACTCAGTGATTCTTTCTAGCTATCTCGTTTGCATGACCCCCTTTATTTTCATCTGATTCACTCAGACCTTATACTATCCAGGATGCCCTTGAACTTTGGTCCCTTCTCTTCCTGATCAGCCGTTTCACACACACGCACATAGGTGTTAGGTTCTATTTAATCATAAAATGTTTTCACATAGTTCTGTAATTGTTTTATGTACCTAAATTTTGGCTCTCTACTCTCTCTTCTCAACAAATTTCTTGAGAATGTAAATGGGTCAGACATTTCTCTTGTTATTTATATTAGACTTTGCAGAGTCCTAGACAACTGGAAGACACTCAGTGAATGGTTATTCTGCTGAAGTGCTTCTCTCAGCTAGTGGTTTCAGACACCAAAGAGGAGACTGAACCCTTAATATAAAGGAACAATACTGCCTGACAAATCCAGATTCTGAATGAGCTGCTCAATAGCAATAGAAGCTTGCTTTGAGAAAAAAGACCTTTTCTAGTCCAGTAAAACTGAAAAAAAGTCCTTACAGTACAGCAGTTCCTACTGTTCTGAAGGGTCTGGCTAAACTATTGCTATTTTGGTTTTGATGGGCACTTTTCTAAGCCTATCATGATTAACCTTTAATAGAATTTGCAGACAAATCAGGATGAAAATTAATACTGAAAATCACCATTTTAATTCTAAAATAAGAAAATGAGAAGTTTCAGGCTAGAGTTGAATTTTTAGTACAATTAACTAATTGATCTTTATCTGTTTTTGACTGCATATTTCAATCAACCAAATTGTACATGTGTGTATATATATATATAATTTTACATATCCATATTTATAATGTTCACATATATATGTATATACATATATATCCATGTTTCTAATACATCATACATATAAATGAATATGCTGTCTCTGCAAGTTTTTATTAAGGTAGGACTTAAGGTACCATGGCATTTAAAAAAATATGTTCAGGTGATTCTGATGGGTATTCCTAGTAAACCAGCAGTATAGTTTAACCACAGATTTATTCTAGGATCTCTTCTATAACACGCCTTCTCAAGTTCATGCAACCTATTTCTTTAACACCTTCAAATGGCAGAGTAGTGTCAGTGTAGAAAATCACTCTAATAAACTGAAAGACTTGCGGTCACTTGCAAAATGCATTATTAACAACCGGAGAAGAAGCAAGTCACTTCTGATGAGAACACACAGGTTCTTGGATCTTAAAGTTCATGTGTTTTGTGAAATCAAGGAGAAAATTGTTAAGGCGAGGCCAGGGAGAAATTCTCATAGAGAAAAGAACAAAAAAGGGGAACAAAAGATTAAGTTGGAAAAAGAATCATTACCTTAGGCATATCCTTTTCTCAATTTTCAGGTGCCGGCTGCAAGTCACAGCATAACACTAGAAATCAAATCATTTATGCATGTGTGTGTGTGTTGTTTTCTCATTTGAGAACATCAGTAGACTTGGTAGGAGAATATCAGAACCCACTATCAGGTGAAGTCAATCAACATGTGTTGAACATCTTTTATATGAAAGACTGTTAGAATCAGGACTGAGAGACAGTAGGACTAGCCAGGACCCGGGCAATTAGGCAGGCTTATTGTGCTAGACCAGCCAGGTTTGAAAGAGACCAGGAGCCTGAAGATGGAGACAGGTAGAAAAACTGTCAGTATCTGAGGGGAATGGTGAAAGCAGGAAACAGTGATTCTATGTGAGATATGAGCTCAGTCTCCTATAGGAAAAGAACAAGGTTGTTAGAAACTAATTGCCCAACTAGGAAGGTAAACTTCTGAATGCCTTGACGGTATTGATCTAATGATTTAAGACTCTATTCCCCCCCCAGACTAAGAATTATATTTAAACACCCAAGTTGAAGTTTAAAGAAAGAATGGTAAGGATGATATTGCAAGTGAAGGGTAGGTAAATTTCAGCTGTAGTTATTTGAAGTTTACAAAGACATGCACCAAGGAGATCATCACAGACACTCTGCTGTACATAATCAAAGATATTATGGGGATTAAGGTATTCTCCTCTCTCCAACAAATTCATAAGGAGATGCTAAGAAACAACAAAATGAAGTTCCAATATAATAATAGAAGAGGTGTCATGAGATTATAGAAGATTAATGGCACAATGATAAATCATATCAGATAATAATGGCTCTAAAAGCCCCAAAAGAAGAGCAGATCCCTTCATTCTGAAGGGCTAAGGAAATCTGTAGAGGATTGTGAGTGGATTTAAATAGAAGGAAACATCCCAAGAGAGAAACATCCTGTCATTACATGCTGAAATGCAGGATTTTAAGACAGTGATGTTAAATAATTGACTTGATAAGAGTGGAATTTTTGGAAAGGATAGATAGGTTTAGGTACTTGAACATATAGTTTGGGATTATTTTGTAAACCGTGGGAACCCACTAAAGGTTTTTACAGAAGTTATTTATAGTCAAAATAGTGTTAGGGAACATTGACTTGATAGTTTATATAGAGTGGATAGGAGGGGAGAGAAATTGGAGGACTGAAGATCAGTAGGGAAATGGTCTCAATAAAGAAGACATAAAGCAATAAAGGTCTGAATTTAGATCACAACAATGGAATTGAAAGAAAAGGTCCAATGCAGTAGTTATTCTAAATAAAGAACTGAGAAGATGTGACAACTGCTTCTTATTAACTTTAATACTGAGATCATTTAACTGTGATCAGAAGTCTCAGATAAGCTGATTTGGTGAAATACTATCCCAGTTGAAATGTGTGACAATTTACCACGTAAAGGTCACACAAGTCAAACCCAAAAGCTTTCTCTTTTGGATATAATTATTCAAACACCATTCAGAAACAGCATTTCACTTACAGGCTGCCTACCAAAATCTAGTCAGTTCCTTCACTTAGACCTTTTCATCTGTGGAATGTATCCAAGACAACAATGATCCTTGGCCTCTGATATCCATTCCAGATCTTATCTGACAGGGAAGAACCATCTATCTGTACCAAAGAAAGGAAATAACATTACATTCTAAGGTTCATAATCATTGAAAAGGATTTTAAAAACACAGAGGTTATGATTTTGACCATACAAAAGCTCCATTTAGCTCATCGGTCCTTTAGGTGATGCTGTTCCGAGAGCTCAGCTTTGTAAGTGGCAAAACAGTAACAACAAAAACAAAACTTCAAAAGTACTTAAAACACAAAAATTTTAAAACAAACAAACACTATTTCACTACAAGTGAAATAAGCCAGGCAGAGAAAGACAAATGTGATGTGATTTTACTTGTATGTGGAATATAAATCAAACAAACCAACCAGAAACAGACTCACTGATACTGAGAAGAGACAGTTGGTTGCCATGAGGTAGGGGCTAGGGTGGGTGGATGAAATAGGTGAAGGGGATAAAAAGGCACAAAATCTCAGTTATAATATAAATTGGTCCCAGGGATGAAAGTATAGCCTAGAGAATATAGTTAATAATATTGTAATAGCTTTCTATACTGACAGTGACTACACTTATTGGGGTAAGCATTTAATAATGTAGAAGATTTAAAAAAAACACTTTCGTATCAAGATTTTTCAAGTTCAGTATTTTATCGGTAACTTCTGTTTATGGATAATTGAATAATCAAAACGTTGTTCCTTACCTAAAATGCATGAACTTTGAAAGCCTCTACCCCCTAAATATCTCCTAGACATCTATTGTTATATGATGTAGGTGGAGTCTTTAGTTTTGTTCTTTTTGCCCTGTATTTTTTGAAGAGCCCCAGGTATACAGTTGATACACTTATCTGTCTTATTTGTCAGTGACACACCCTGTAATTTGTTCTATGGAGGACATTCTAGGATTATGCAGGTATGTACAGCACATCTTGAGATAATATGTCATAGTACCATGATTTCTTAAATTTGAAAGACTTTGGAAATTATATAGTCAACCTCCCTCTTAATATAGAAATACCTTCTGTGAAAAGGCTATCCTTCACAGATATAATCACCCAGACTGAATGTTTTGCAAGTATTCCATTCTGTAGCTTCTAATACCAAAAAGGATGTCTTTCTTCTATATACTTATACAAGGCCTTTGTAAAATTGTTGAAAAATCAAAGGCAAATTAAAGGTATACAGTACCAGGACCTATCAAAAATACCACCAGTCCTTGTTTTTATATTTGACCTCATCTTACCATCTTGACCACAATGATATGAAATTATAAGACCTAGGTTATTAGATACTTTTGAAACAAAAGTGTTTTTAAAGAGTAAAGTAGGCACTCCATCTAGGGTACTCTCATCTGTCAGAGGAAATCCAATTAAGAGGGCATGACCTGTTCTTTGTGAATCCATGATGCCTTGTAGTCATCACTACTTTATTGTCAAAGTACTTACAAATGAACTATTTAATAATTTATTTTGGAATTCTCCCAGGGCTTACTATTAAATTCATCAGAGAATATAGTTGTGGTACAATTTATTTATTGATCTATTCATTTTAACAAATGTTCATTAAGCACCTACATTATACTAGGCACTAGTATCTATGTTCTAGTAATGTGATAGTAAATATATTCTCTAAATTCCAGGAGCTTATGACCTAATGAGGAAAACAGACAGTTAAACATTGTTATAAATGATATTAAAAAAAAGAAGAAGAAACAGAAGGACTTTCGATAGTACATTGGAGGGGCATTTACTGAAGCTGTTAGGTTTTCCAGATGAAACATAACCAATAAGTAGGAGTTAAGTAAAAGCAAGGATAAGCAATGTGGAGGAATTAGCATGTTTGGAGGGCCCAGTGACAGGCTTCATTTCAGTGAAGAAGTCCATAGTATAGAGAGAACAGAGTATGGGGTTAGACTGGGGAAAAGGTGGTAGTGAGCCTAAAGCAAGAATGAGACAAAAGAGGACAGTATCTGGAGGAGCCCTAACATCCTAGGAGATATATACTATGTATATGTGTGTGTGTGTGTTTAAAAGAGACACTGAGGTACAATAATCACAAAGGTAGAAGAAAAACTAAAAGAATATGGTGGTATGAATGCCAAAGGAAGACCGTTTTTCAAGCAGGAGTCAATTATACTATATGTATTTTAAGAAATCAAACAGGCTTAAATTGAGCCGTGTTTATTGGATGTAGCAACAAATAGGTGATATGACCAATTTCAGTAGGTTGGATGTACTCCTTCCAAATGGTTATACATTGAGGAGTGACTGCAAAGAACAAAAGTGAATATATGAGTATGAAGAACCCTATGGGTAACTTCACTGAGAATAGAGGGTTAAGATATTACAGTAGCTAAGATATTGCAGGGGAAAAAATCTCAAGGAAGAATTTTTTTTAAGCATGGAGATTTAGAGTCACAAAATGTTAAAACATAGAGTACATATAGAAAAATAAAAATAAAGATTTATAAAGCTGAAGTGTCTGGAGAGAACACAAGCAAGATCAAATGGAAAAAAATCACCATAGACAAGAAAAGAGACACTACATCCTTTGCCTGGGGAGACATAGCCAGAAAAACATCAGTAAACTTGATGTTCAAGAGTTTAGTGCCTATGTTTTCTTCTCAGAGTTTTATGGTTTCAGATCTTATATGTTTTGCTATTTAATTTTAAAAAGGAAAGAAATAGCAAGTGTTGGTGAAGATGTCGAGGAAAAGGAAGCCTCCTACACTATTGGGAATGTAAATTGATACAGCCACTATAGAAAGCAGTATGGAGGTTCCTCAGAAAACTAAAAACAGAAATATCATACAACCCAGTAATTCCAATTCCACTTCAGAATTTATCTGAAGAAAACAAAATCACTACTTCAAAAAGATATGTTCTTATGTTTATTGCAGCATTATTTAAAATAGCCAAGATATGAATGCAACTTAAGTGTCCATTGATACTTAGCTATAAAAAAGAATAAAACCTTGCCATTTGTGACAACATGAATGGACCTGGAGGGTATTACGCTAAGTGAAGTAAACCAGACAAAGATAAATATCATATGATATCATTTATATGTGGAATCAAAGACACAAAACAAATAAACAAACAAACAAAACAGACTCATGAACACAGAACAGGCAGGTTTTTGCCATAGGGGAGGAGGGAGCAGGGATGGGCAAACTAGGTGAAATGGGGATAAAGAGTACAAATTTCCAGTTATAAAATTAATTAGCTATGGGGCTGAATGTACAGAATAAGAAATATAGTCAATGACATTGTAATAACTTTGTAAGTTGACAGATGATAACAACACTCATAATGGTGTGCATTTCAAAATGTACGTAATTGCCAAATCACTGTGTTGTACACCTGAAACCAATATAATATTGCCTATCAACTATTTTAATCAAACAAAATAATAATAAAAATAATTTTCAAAAGGAACAGGGGAGAACAAGAGGAATGTATATTGCAGGGAAATCTGTAAATTTGATCATAGATATTAGAAATCAAGATAATGCTTATTTTATGTCTTTCACTTTCTCTGTAAGACCATGTAAGTTTACATGGAAATAGATGTTTAAATCAAACGTTTAAAAGCATGGAGAAAGCCTTGCAATGAAGAAGGCTGGAGATTAGAGTGGTTTTTGAGAAATACTAAGTATTGAGGAATTATAAAAGTATTATATGGTGTAATAGGGAACCCCTCTGGGTATGATAACCATAAGGATATAATTTATGCAGTTTTGTAAAATTCATCCATCAATATCATTGGATAGAGATGGGGAGAAAAGCAAACACTAGATGAAAATGTCCAAGAAACGTTGGCTAAAGTGGAGTGATGGTGGGGTTTATTGGAGTTAAAATCAAAATACTAGCAGCACTGGTAGCTGAAATGGCTTGATATTATTCACCTCCAGAGGATGACAATTACAAAGAAATAGAGACATAATGGCTTGGAATAAGCCCTCTGAATCTTGGCAGTGATGCACCTTGACATGTGTGGATTTGGGAAAAATAACAGACTCCTCTTGAGGGATCTGCAGTGATTACATTTTGCCCTATTTTAAAAATTAGAAATTGGAGCTGCAACTCCAATCTATGGTATCTCTGTGATTGAGCAAAGATAAATGATAAGGAATTTGCAAGGTGGCTAAGGTGTCCAGTTCCACACAGTTGTGATTGCTAAACCATTATGAGTGACTGTTTAACCAGCACCAGCAGATTTTGCTCCATTCCACATTAGAGAATATTCCTAGTCACATAAAGACAAGTCAGACCAGATACTTGTGATACTGACTGAAAAATGATTTCTCCCTACCGATTCCAATAAAAGAGCATGTTCACTGCCCACTTATCAAGACTGTCATGTACACACAAGTCTCTTAAAAACAATAACCATTTTGCATCAGTAAGTCTTTACTATGTGCAGTCACCTGATATGCTTGCATCAACTCTCTGAGAATCCTTATTAAAATATTGTATTCTTATTAAATTATTGCAATGAAAACAAAACTTAGAGTCAGCGAATTAGCCAAGTTCACTGAGTTGACTGGCTCCAAACTTCATGCCTTCTGTGACCATGAACCAGTTTTCCTTTGTATCTGACTTCCCCGATTTCCACTTACTAGCGGCCTAGTAACCTTGTCTTTTGCTGGAAATTTTAAGCTCATGTGATCAGTTGTTTAATCTATTCATACTTAAATACCCCCCTTTGAAATTAATATTCTGTATATCCACCCTGTCTTTGTCTCTGTAGATTTGCTTTCCAGTTCATTTCCCTGTCTGCCCATTCCTTAAATGTCCAGTTGATACCTTGGCTCCTGCATGTCTCTACATGTGGCTTCAGCTTTCATCATTTCCTTGTGTTGCCCTGTCATAATATCTGTCATTCCTGGACCCCTGGACCTTGCTTTCAGCCGCTATACTAGTACTAAGTGCCTTAATATGGAGCAGAAATAGAAGATGACTTCACTGCTCTTCAAGGACATTAGAAACCTAGCAGAAGGCTAAATAGATTTTCTGAAAGGCTCTCTGATCTAGAATCTTATAAGACAACTGAACTTAAAAATAAAAATAGATGGTATGGTAAAATGTGCTAACGTCCATTTACATGTCTTTAAAAACCTTGAAATTCCATGATTATCTGATCTAAATTTGGGGCAAGCACAATCTTGTTCTCCAAGATGCTCCAGACTATTATGAATTTACCAAATTCTAATCCCTAGAACATAAACTGGGAATTAAGCCTTTTGGGCTTATGGGGCCAGAAAATATACAACCCTTTGAGGCTGATTGTATTTTGCAAGACTGCAGAGGTTAATAGGCAAGTTATTCCATATGTCCATAGACATATGGAATGTACACAAAACTTCCTTGGACATAAAGTAAACATTTTTATCTCCACAGGAAAAGAAAACTTTCTACACCCCAAGGGGACAACTTACTTAAACTTTGTACTTCATTCATTCATTCATTCATCTTACATGTAATTTTAAATGATTACTATTAGCAAGGAAGTTGAGAGAGTACAAAAAAGAATGTCACTCAAATGGAACTACAAAGCTGATCCTTCCCCCATGAGAAAGTACAGATATGAATGCAAATAATTGTGACTTGTAAAAAATTTTATAAAGGCTTTTAGGAGTCTCAGTGTAAATTTAGCTATGATATTTAATGCTGTCTATAGGGATTATAATTACTGTTCTCAATATTTTATATATTGATGAATACAAAAAAACTGGCAGTGATTCTTCTGAGGTGATAGGCTGTTTGGGGGTGTATAGAAGGAGAATAGAAGAATGTGTACCAGGTGCTCTGTGGGTGGGAGGCAAAAGGATTAGGATATAGTGCCTTCTCCACTACCAGGTACAAATGCACATCATTTGAAGTCCCCTGCACTTAAATTTTTAAAAGGCTCTACTGAGATGTTTCTTCACTCATGGTTAGGGAGTAGTCTCTGATGGCTGAGAAATTTTTGTTGAGTTTAGTAGCTTAATAAGATTTGGAGTTTACTGCTTATTATTTCTCTAGTGAGTGCCCATACTAGAAAATATATTTAATTAAAAAAATAATCTAAGGATCATTTTAATAACAAATCCTTTTGTTCTAGTTTTTTTTTTGTTACAAAAATTTTTTTAATGAATTCTGGGTAGAATGGGGAAAGTGACTTGAATTTCAGGTTAAAAATGCATAATGAGTTTATATAAACATAAACTGAAGAAAAGGTTAAGAACAGAAAACAACTAGACCTTACTCAGTGAATATGTTGAATTTTATGGATAAAGAGCAAAAAAGTTTACTAGGTGCTGATTGCCATGAATTTAATGAGGGGAAATGTCTATCTACTATATGTAAGATGGTAGTAGAACTAGCCTTATGAGCCCAGTGAAGAATAGGATGCTGATGAAATACTCAACTTGATTAAGGGGAGAGATGTCTAATGAAGAGACTGCTGTAGCAAAAAGTGGAGAGCTTTCTCCCTGAAGCTCCAATCATCAATTATTTAGCAGAAGAGCCTTGTATTCTAGAGGGATGTTTATCTGTCTTTAACAGTCACGTTGCAGACACAGGCATGTAGCAGTAAATGGACAAGAATTTCTATTCTTGCAATGATTGTAAGAGTACAGAAAATGTTTGAAGATGCTCTTTCCCATTCACCGGTATGTGACAGAGCAAAGCAAGTCCACAATTTCCAGTACAATTATCAAGCAACAAAAATAACTCTTCCTACTTACAGGCTTTGTTACCCTCTTTTCTTTCCTTCAATCTTTCTCTTGCTTTCTTTTATCTTTTATCTTAATCCAATACTGTCAGTCTTATCTACCAGATCTCCAAAGTCTGCTTAGTTTAAGCCACATAGTTCATGACAAAAGACAAGGACAAAGAAAAATTGGGTCCATAAAACTACATACATATGCAACACAAAATAATATGACAAAAATAAAATTCAGGAGAAGCATAAAGTGAAAAATATCAGTACTTAGAAAACATAATGAAATATATTCCATTTACAAAAAAATATAATTCATCTAGCAATAAACATATGAATACTATAGATTTATAGTAAAATAAAAAATGAGTAAAATGAAACAAACTTTACTATGGCATATAAAATAAAACTTGATTTAATGGAGGTTATTGAACAAATGCTATTGAATTGGAAATTTCAAAATTGTAAAGATGTTAATACCTCAGAAACTGATCTGTAAATTCAATAAATTAGTGAATCCCAAAACAAGTATTAGTTGTGCCATTTTTAATAACTGCAAGAACAAATTTTCCCTTTTATTTTTTTAAATTTTTCTTGGATTTTTTTGCATATTATATTTAATGATTTTTAAGATTATTTCATCAAATCAGGAAGCAAATGGCCAACTTACTTGGTAGAAAATTATGCAAGATGCATGAATGTAGAATATAAAGAAAAAGAAAATAAATAAAAATGACCAATTGATATTTGTAAGGTGAATATGTAACTTCTGTAATATAAAACACACAAAAAAAGGATATAATATATATTTTTTCACTTCATATTAATGTTACAATACTCTGTGTGAGTGAGGATGTGAGGAAATGGGTAGTCTCTTGTACTGCTGATACAAACATAAGGTCATAAATAACAAAATCCTTAATGTTAAATGTAGTCACCCCCTTTCCCTTCCCTGTGCATCAGCAATTCACATTTCCAGAATTAATCTGAAGGAACTAATAGATCTACAAAAAAGATATATCTATGAATATATTCTTTGGAGTACAACACTCCACAGAGGATATGTCGTCAACATTTTAATTGATTAGAGTGATTCACAACAATTTACTTAATTTCCTGAGTCTCTATTTTCTGCCCCTTTGAAATGGGATCGAAATTCCTCACACTCTAAGATTATTGTTGTGAGAAAACTGTGACAATGTATGTAAAACACAAAGCTTACTCTCCACATGGAAAGCACTGCTTGATAAAGGTAGTTATAAGAAAAAGATACATAAATACATAATCTATACATACATAAAAAGTAAATATTTGTGTGTATAGATTTTTTTCAACCAACTATAGTTTTTATTTCTTTTCTATTCAAATATAGTTTTTAAAAATTGTAGATTACTTACTTTTTTCTACATAAATAAGACTGCTGGAAAAGTAGCTATGTTCCAGTACATAAATCTTTGCTGTGTAGGTGGAAACATCTGAATGATTGTGCGAGGAAAATGAAATTCTTGAATATTTAACTTTCCCTGTAGCCTCACAAACCACCACCTCCCAACACACTCACAGACTCACTCACACATTGTGCTGAGAGAGATGATCATATTTAGTTTTATGCTCTACAACTTAATGCTTACTATTTCATAAGCTTCCCTCAAATCATCAGATGTACTCTTATAATTGCATATTTTTTTAAACTTTTTATCTTTTGGGGGAGGAGCCCAAACATTTTTACTTGCTGTGGAAGAAATGGCTCACCATCAGTACATCATCTTAAGTGCCAGACAGCGCTCCAGTCACCCTCTCTGCCTGGGGGAAGCAGGAGGAGGAGGGAACACAGCAAAGGGGAGGGGGCCGCATGCCAGGGTCTGAGCTACATGCTTTCCTTACACTATCTAATTTAATCCTTTCCACACCCCTTAGGATGTAGGTGTAATTGACTATTTCTTAAATCATTTATGGGTTTGTATCTACAAAACACATTGACTCATCAATTAAATATCAGACTTCATTAGAATCCATTTTAACACTTTTTCGCTTTCCCACCATAAAATTACTAAAAGTAATTTGCTTAAAAAACAAAACTATGAACCAATGTTTTGGTTTCCTCTCACTCAACTAATACATATCTCAGGAATAGCAGTTTCTAAGTCAGTAAGACAATAGGCTGAAGACTGAGGTTCAAAATATCTCCCATTTAACAATGCTAACAAGTTTTGGAGTCTTCTCTTTCCGGGTCTCTCCTATCCATATCTTATCATATGTACAACATTTACAGATTAGGAAATAGAGGCTTATTGAAGTTGTCACATGCCTCACTCAACTCACACAGCTGGCAAATGTTGGAATCTAAATTCAAATCCCAGGCCTGACTTCATAACCTTCCCTTAAACTTTGCTATATTAGTTCCACAGAAAATTACAATTTATTAAGCCTCCTCTAGCCCAAACTTTATTTTTAATTGAGATTTTCAGCCTCTTTGTCCCCTTTACCTATTTCATTCAACTACCCCAATCCCACCCCCATGGTAACCAATAGTGACTTCTCAGTGTCTGTGAGTCTATTGATGTTTTGTTTGCTTTGCTTTATTTTAGATTCCACAAATAAGTGAAATCATATGGTATTTGTCTTTCTCTTCCTAGTTTATTTCACTGAGCATAATACCTCTAGGTCCATCCATGTTATTGCTAATGGCAAGATTACTTTCTTTTTCATGGCTGAATGATATTCCATTGTGTATGTACCACATTTTCTTCATTCATTTATTGATGACCACTTTGGTTGCTTCCATATCTTGGCTATTGTAAATAATGTGGCAATAAACATAGGGGTGCATATATATTTCTGAATCAGGGATTTTGTTTTCTTAGGGTAAATTCCTAGAAGTGGCATTACTGAGTCATAGGGTATTTCTGTTTTTAGTTTTTTGAGGAACCTCCATACTGCTTTCCATAGTGGCTGCACCAATTTACATTCTCACCAACAGAGTAGGAATTTCCTTTACTCTACATCCATTTATTGTTTCTTGTCTTTTAGATAGTGGCCGCTGACTGGTGTGAGGTGGTATCTCATGGATTTGATTTTTATTTCCCTAATGATTAATGATGCGGAACATCTTCTTATGTGCCTGCTAGCCATCTGTATGTCTTCTTTGGAAAAATGTCTATTCAGGTCCTCTGCCCATTTTTAAATTGGGTTATTTGTTTTTTTTGGTTTTGAGTCATATAAATTCTTTATATATTTTAGATGTTAGCCCCTTACTGGATACATAATTTGCAGATAAATGTATTCATATGTACCCTTACAATTGCATTTATACATAACACAGTGACTGCATGCACTGCCACTGCTTTGGAGCAAAAATTATAGACTATGACTAAAAACTGACTGCTTCAAGGACAGGTGTACTGTTGTCTCTTCTATTACATTTCTTTGTGTTCTTGGCAGAGCTGCTTGCCTAACATAGCAATCTGGTATTGTTTGTTTATGCACAAATCTCATTTTAGTGTCTTAAAAACTATACCAAAGTCACAGAGAGCAGCACACAGTGAATTACACCATTCTCAAGAGTGTCAGAACACAGGGTAATGTGGGAGCGAGACTACTTGAAGGAGAACTCTATTTAAACTACTAAGGACAGCCAAAAGTAGGTTGTATATTCCTGTTAACACAACCCAAAGAAGGTATCAACATCTGTATAAACTCCATTATTTTAAAAGCTTTCAACAGCTTGGTTTATTTTAATCTAGAAATGATGCAATCCAGGTGTGAGCAGTATATCTCTTTTACAGTTGCTTCAAATACAGAATTTATGTATAATCTGTTTAGACACAAATTGAAAAAAGAAGAAAAAGTGATTTTGAGTTGACAAAAAAATGTTCTCAAATTTTTTACTAGCCAACCTAGACTATTTTTTAACAAATTCATGAGATACAAAATTTCTAAAGTTGCACCTTCAGGCTGCCTTATCTTGAGTGAATAAGTCCTTCCTGATTGTTGTAGTCTTCTCCAGACTGAAATGTAAACAATCTGCTGTTCTATTTCCAGTGTGAAGGTGGAATTCCTTTGGGTTTTGGTTCTCTAAGCTAGAAAGGTTGTCAAAATGGCCAGAAGTTCTTGCCCTGGCTCTCTTTGCCGGGCCTACATGGAAAATCCTGTTGGCTATTTGAACTGCAAAATATAAGATTGATGATCTAATGAACTGAACGGGTCTTCAGCCAGAAATGGTAAGGAATTGGAGTGTTCCCTAGAGTCTCCAGAAGGGAACACAGCTCTGTTGAAACCTTGATTTGAACTCAGTAAGGCTTAAGTCATATTTCTTGCCTACAGAACTTTAAGATAATAAATTTGTGCAGTTTTAAGTGATTGAATTGGTAAGGATTTGTTGCATCAGCCATAGGTAACTAATTCTATAGAAATATAAACTTCTATATATATTCTGCTTGCAGATCTAGTTGGTTCATTCTCATTGCTTCATAAAATTTCATTATATGAATATATAATATTGACTTAACCTTCAACCTTTCAGCATTGGTTGATTTCCTTCTTGAGATTATTGAACATAATGCTGCCTTAAGCATTCTTGTACATGTCTTTAGTGAACATATATCCATATTTTTATGTCTATACCAAGGAATGGAATTGGTGAGTCATGGAGTGTATGTATCATGGAGTGTATGTACATTCAATATTAGTGTATGCTATCAGTTTATCAAAGTTTTTGTACCTATTTTCACTCTTATCAGCAATGTATGAAACATTCCAATGAAGTACATCTTCCCCAACAATTGGTATTTTTGGTCTTTTTAATTTTATCCATTCTTGTGTGTGGTGATCTTACATTGTGGTTTTAGTTTGTATTTTCTCATTATTAGGACTTAGTTTACTGTGTCTTTAAAATGAATAGGTGTTGAATTTTATCAAATCACTTTTCTACTTCTATTGAGATGACCATATAATTTTTCTCTTACTCTTTTATTAAGGTAGTGGATTATAATGATGGATTTACAATGATAAAAACACTCTTTATTTGCTGTAGTATAATCTCTGCCTAGTCATAAAGTATTCCTTTTTTTAAATACAGATGAGTTCCATTTTCTAATAATTTATTTAGGATATTTGAGTTAAAATAATGATATTAGCCAATAAGTTTCGTTTCATCTCATTATCTTTGTAGGATTTTCAAGGTTATGTAAGCCCCATATGATGAGGTAGAAATATTCCCTTTTATCTGTTCTCTTGAGGGTTTTGTGTAATAATGGTATTTAAAAGGATTCATAAGTTAACCTATTATGGCCTAGAATTATCATTTTCAGAAGTTTTTAAGAATGGGATTAATTTCTTTAAGAGAGATAAGACCTCAGATTTTAAATTTCTTACTATGTCTGTTTGGTAATTTGGGTTTTTAGAGATTTTTTTCCCATTTCATTAAAATTGTCAAATTCATTGGCTTAAAATTTTTCATATTTAATCATTATGGTTTTAATATTTGGATGATTTATATTGATGCCTCCTGTTATATTCCTGATATAGGTAATTTGTATTTTGTCCTTTTGTTTTAATCAAACATACTAGGAGTTTTTCAATCTTACTAAAAGTTAAATAAAAACAGTATTTTGGTGATTTTCTGTATTGTATGTTTATTTTGTGTTTCACTGATTTTTTAATTTTATCCTTATTATTTGATTCCTGCTTCATTCTTGTTAGTTGATATGCTATTCATTGTTTTCTTTTTTCTTTTCTTCAGATGGACTTTTAGGTGATTTTTTTAATGTTTCTTCTTTTCTGTGATATACACTTATGACTCAACATTGCATTTTAAGCACTGCTTTAGCTCTGGCAAGATTTGATGTGTTGTGTATTCGTTATTATTTAGTTCATAACATTCTCCAATTTCCATCGAGATTTCTTCTTTGATATATTGATTAATTGGAATTTCCGAGTATATGGAGTTATTATAGTTTTCTTTATATTTTTCAGTATTATCTAAATTCGATTATGATGAGAGAAAACGCTCTAAATAATTTCTGTCCTTTGACATCTTTAAGGAATTTTTGATGGCTTAACACATGATCAATTTGGTGAATGTTTCTGTGCATTTCCAAAAATATAAATGATGTCAGTGTCAGGTGCAGTGTTAGGTATATTTGAATTTGGTCAAGTTTTGTTACTTTTGTTGTTTAGATTATATCCTGTCTTTTCTATCAATTATAGAGAAAAGTCTGTCAATACTTCCTCACAATTGTGGAATTATATGTTATCTGCTTAGATCTAAGAAAATACAAATATATATATTTAATAATATAGAGAATCTGTTATTAGGTTTTATTTCATATATATTAAGGATTATGGTATTTTCCTAGTTGATTGATCTCTTTATGATTTTAAAATGTCTATTAGTAGTGCTACTTGCCTTAAAGCCTATATTCCATTAGTATAAATTTACCAGTATTCTCTTTATTAGTATTTTTATGTTAATCAGTTTCTATCTTTTTATTTTCATTTTCCATGTACTTATATTAAAAATGTTTATCTTGGAGGGGTTCAAGATAGAGGCATGAGTAGGGTGGCAGAAATCTCCTCCCCAAACCATATATATATTTTTGAAAATACAACAAATACAACTACTCCTAAAAGAGAGACCAGAAGATACAGTACAACAGCCAGGCTACATCTACATCTGCAAGAACTCAACACCTCACGAAAAGGGTAAGATACAAAGCTGTGACCCTGCGGGCCCGAGCACTCCCCCACCCCAGCTCACCGGCGGGAGGAAAAGAATCAGAGTGGGGAGGGAGTGGAAGCACAGGACTGCTAAATAACCAGCCCTAGTAATCTGTACTGGGAGCACAGACACATATTGCATGGTGTACTGGATATTAGAGAAACAGAAAAGTAAAATCCAAGACAGAGACTGCCAGCAGGTCCCCACAGCCAGCTCCCCTGGGACAAAAGAAAAGTGGGCGCCTTTTAAAAGTCTTAAAGGGACAAGGGCTTATCAGCTAGACAAAATCATCCTGGCCCGGAAGCACCTCACGGCGATAAGCAGCCTGCCATTCATTCCCCCCGGCTGGCGCTGCAAGCAAACCGACTGACCTCCCACAGCTGCGGAGCAGTCGGGGAACAGCCCTGCACACAGCAACCACACAGTCTTTTCCCAGTGTGCAGCTAACCAGGACAGACCCAGAGGCCGCCGCTGGCACAAACTGCCTGATACAGACAGAGGAACCGGAGCAAGGTCCAAAGGCACTGTTCTCACAGGAGAACACACCCAGTATGGCTGCAACCCCCCACAGGGCTCCAGGCTATCCCGAGGGCTGCCCCGCCCATGGCAGCTCAGGGGATTGTCCCAGAGTCTACTCCTGGTGTGCAGGTAACCAACACAGGCAGCAAAGAAGGGCAAGGCAACCAGCAAGCAGGAAGGGACGTTTTTTTCCCAGCTGACACACATGCCACCTGCCAGCGACCACTTCTATCACCATGAGAAAGCAGAAGAATCTGGTCCAGTCAAAAATCGCTCAGACAACCCCAGAGAGAGGGCCTGGTGGGACAGATATAACCAGTCTTCCTGAAAAAGAATTCAAAATAAAATTCATAACCATGCTGATGGACCTGCAGAGAAATATGCAAGAGCTAAGGGATGAAGTCCAGACCGAGATAACAGAAATGAAACAATCAATAGAAGGTCTTAAGAGCAGACTGGATGAGGCACAAGAGATTATTAATGGAACAGAAATCAGAGAACAGGAATATAGAGAAGCTGAGGCAGAGAGAGATAAAAGGATCTCTAGGAATGAAAGAATATTAAGAGAACTGTCTGACCAATCCAAATGAAACAATATTTTGATTATAGGGGTACTAGAAGAAGAAGAGAGAAAAAGGGATAGAAAGTGTCTTTGAAGAAATAATTGCTGAAAACTTCCCCAAGCTAGGGAAGGAAATACTCTCTCAGACCATGGAAGCCCACAGATCTCCCAACACAAAGGACCCAAGGAGGACAACATCAAGACATATAATAATTAAAATAGCAAAGATCAAAGACAAGGACAGAGTATTAAAGGCAGCCAGAGAGAGAAAAAAGATCACCTACAAAGGAAAACCCATCAGGCTATCTTCAGACTTCTCAATAGAAACCGTACAGGCCAGAAGAGAATAGCATGATAAATTTAATGCAATGAAACAGAAGGGCCTTGAACCAAGAACACTGTATCCAGCACGATTATCATTTCAATTTGAAGGAGGGATTAAACAATGTCCAGACAAGCAAAAGTTGAGGGAATTTGCCTCCCACAGACCACCTCTACAAGATATTTTAATAGGACTGCTCTAGATGGAAGCACTCCTAAGGCTAAATAGATGTCACCAGAGAAAACAAAATCACAGCAAAGAAAGCAGACCAACCAAATACTAACTAAAGGCAAAAAATAAAATCAACTATCCACAAAAACAGTCAAAGGAAACATAAAAGAGTACAGAATAAAACATGTAATATATAAAGAAGGGAAGAGGGAGAATAAGACGGGAGAGAAATAAAGCATCATAAGACTGTGTTAATAATAGCTTAATAAGAGAGTCAAGTTAGATGGTTAGATAGTAAAGAAGCTACCCTTGAACCTTTGGTAACCACAAATCCAAAGCCAGCACTGACAATAAGTACATATCTTTTGATAATCACCCTAAATGTAAATGGACTGAATGAACCAATCAAAAGACACAGAGTATGGATAAAAAAGCAAGACCCATCTATATGCTGCCTTCAAGAGACTCGCCTCTAGCCCAAAGACATACAAAGACTAAAAGTGAAGGGATGGAAAAAGATATTTCATGCAAACAATAGGGATAAAAAGGCAGGAGTTGCAGTACTGGTATCAGACAAAATAGACTTCAAAACTAAGAAAGTAACAAGAGATAAAGAAGGACATTTATGTAATAATAAAGGGGGCAGTCCAACGATAGGATATAACCATTGTAAATATATGTGCACCCAACACAGGAGTGCCGACATGTGAAACAAATACAGAATTAAAGGAGGAAATAGAATGCAGTGCAGTCATTTTAAGAGACTTCAACACACCACTCACTCCAAAGGACAGATCAACCAGACAGAAAATAAGTAAAGACACAGAGGCACTGAACAACACACTAGAACAGATGGACCTAACAGACATCTACAGAACTCTGCACCCAAAAGCAGCAGGATACACATTCTTCTCAAGTGCACATGGAACATTTTCCAGAATAGACCACATACTAGGCCACAAAAAGAACCTCAGTAAATTTAAAAAGATTGAAATTCTACCAACCAACTTCTCAGATCACAAAGGTATAAAACTAGAAAAAAATTGTACGAAGAAAACAAAAAGACTCACAAACACATGGAGGCTTAACAACAAGCTCCTAAATAATCAATGGATCAATGACCAAATTAAAACAGAGATCAGGCAATATATGGAGACAAACGACAACAACAGCACAAAGCCCCAACTGCTGTGGACGCAGTGTAGGCAGGTCTAAGAGGTAAGTATATAGCAATCGAGGCCTATTTAAAGAAGGAAGAACAATCCCAAATGAATAGTCTAAAGTCACAATTATTGAAACTGGAAAAAGAAGAACAAATGAGGCCAAAGTCAGCAGAAGGAGGGACAAAATAAAGATGAGAGAAGAAATAAATAAAACTGAGAAGACAAAACAATAGAAAAAATCAATGAATCCAAGAGCTGGTTCTTTGAGAAAATAAACAAAATAGATAAACCCCTAGACAGACTTCTTAAGAGAAAAAGAGAATCTACACACATATACAGAATCAGAAATGAGAAAGCAAAAATAACAATGGACCCCACAGAAACACAAAGAATTACTACAGAATACTATGAAAATCTATGTGCTAACAAACTGGATAACATAGAAGAAATGTACAACTTCCTAGAAAAAAATAACCTTCCAAGATTGACCAAGGAAGAAATAGAAAATCTAAATAGACCAATTATGAGCAACGAAATGAATCAGTAATCAAAAAACTACCCAAGAACAGAACCCCCATGCCAGAAGGATTCACCGCTGATTTTTATCAGATGTATAGAGAAGATATAATACCCATTCTCCTTAAAGTTTTCCAAAAATAGAAGAGGAGGGAATACTTCCAAACTCATTCTATGAAGCCAGCATCACTCTAATACCAAAACCAGGCAAAGACCTCACCAAAAAAGAAAATCACAGACCGACATTCCTGATGAACATAGATGCAAAAATACTCAACAAATATTAGCAAACCAAATTCAAAAATACATCAAGAGGATCATACACCATGATCAAGTGGGATTCATCCCAGGGATGCAAGGATGGTACAACATTCAAAAATCCATCAACATCATCCACCACATCAACAAAAAGAAGGACAGACACCACATGATCATCTCCATAGTTGCTGAAAAAGCATTTGACAAAATTCAACATCCATTCATGATAAA
>JAVSCE010018830.1:0-19754 GCA_032199065.1 Smutsia gigantea
TTAATAAATTCCTACTGTTTAAAACTGTCCTAAATCCCTCTTGATTGAATTCTTTCCTTCAAGAAGACAAGAATCTGTGGAAACACCATGTGTTCCACTGGTAACACTGCAACAGATACTGTTTGAAAGTAGGGGTTTTCACACCTTTTCATCATATACTATAAAAAGTTTCCTGGACTCTACTGTTTCCCTTGTTTTTTAATGTTAAAAATGAGAAAAAATATATAAAATTCACACTTTTTTCTGTATCCTTTCCGCTTGTTTAATCAACGCTCCTGTTATGTCCAAGTCAGAGGTCTGTAAGCAGAAGATCCTAGAGCAGATCAACAGCAGTCACTTTTCATTCTTGCAACAATGTAACAAGTCCCCCTCATGTTATTAACTCCGCAAGTAGCTAACTGAGTGATTATGGAAGATGACCAGTGTATTCTGGCATCACCAGGCTGGTGTTAGATTCAGCAGTGATGGGAGTCTATTCTTATCTCTTCTCAAAATCTAGGGGATTCTAGGCATTGGCCATGTTTTCTTGCATTGGGAAAGACAGTTGGACAGGCAGAGGAATCAAATGGGCATGGATATCTGTGACAATGTGAAAGGTTTCATGCTATAGAGAAAAGGCAGTATATCTGATATGTCAGATCAGAAAACTGGCTGTCCACTCTTCTCAGCAGGGCATAGCTGGCGCCATGATGAAACAGGGACATGCCCTGCTGAAAACAGAAGCGGTCCTTCTGTCAGACATTCCCTTTTAAGCAATATTCAAATATTTCATAAGACAGTTTTAAAATACAGTATTAATAAAAATGATGGGGAAAAACTTAATTTCCTTCCCTTCTCATAAAAAGAAATTTAAAAGGCATAAATACATAAGGTGAAACTTTTCCAATATTGTGGCATTTTTCTTCTAAATAAGTAAAGCCTTGAAAATGGAAATATGAAAATAAGAAGAAGATACATGCACTCAAACAGCTCTGGGAAGAGTGACCCCTCAGTACCCACCTTGGAGCAGCAACCCAGGGAAGGCCCATGAGATGGCCAGCACTGGCTGCCAAGAGTAGATTCCACCTCAGACCACTACAGGTGACGTGGTGTGGATACACAGAGAGACCCCATTCTAAATGTAGAATAATGATCAACATCTGCTTTTACCCCATTCAAACCATTTTTACTGACACCTTTAACCCATTTATTCCTTCATCTATCTTTGTTTTCTTTTTACCTTCTAATATGGCTTGGTGAACTCCCTCTTCCTCTATATTTGGATGGTACTTAATACTAAATATAATGAATTGCCATTTAATTTTTTTCAAAGGCTTTCATGTTTCTCATTTTAATTTAACCTTACAGGCACTGACTGAGGTATACATTGTTAATCCTACTTTAACAGAAGACGAGGGAAAATCTGAGTATTAATACACTTTTTTTCACAAGACAATTATTTTTGTCTTTAATTTTTTTATCACAGAAAAACTAGGGAAATGTCTTTATTTTAAGTAAACCAGTGTAATTGCCATGAGATGTGAAAAAACAGCAAGAGATACTTTTATTGTTGCCATTGTTAAATTGTAGTTGTTGGAGAATAGGATAACGCTGTATGTTCACACATCTCATCGTTACCTTATTACAAATGTTATTGTGAGTTCTATTGGCTAGATAGAAAACCTTCCAAGATGGCAAAATCAGTTACTCTCCTGGTTTTCTTCCCAGAAAGCTTTTCAAGGGAAACAGATTTATTTCTATGAATGGTGCTTTCACAAATTTCTTTTTCCTACTGGTAGTTTATTTGTACAGATATAGGAATATTTCTGAATATAATAAAAATACATTTTTCTTTTTCTTTTTCCAGTTGTCATTGTTATTTGTAGGACTACAAAGTTATCAAGGCAAATACAATTTTTTTTAAAAGACTTTAAAGGAGGCACTTAACCATCACAGTGATTCCTGAAGCAAGTAAGTTAAACATTATCCTAGAGTTATTTTACTATCAAACTAGATAAACAGTACTAGAAATGACAAATATTGAGTACCATCACCAAAGTTAAAAGTAATTTTTGAAATCCACTCATTTAAAAAATACATAAGGAAAATTAATGGTTACTTTTTAAACACATATATATAGAGTTCAGAAAATCAGATATGCTCTTCCGTGTTTTTTTTATCCTCAAATACTTCTTTCATTGATTCATGATTAAATCAAAAATTTCTCTGATTCACTCACCCATTTATTCACTTATTTTTCTTTCATCATTTACACATTGTTATCTCCAGGTCAGACTTTACCCTTGAGTTCTAGGCCTAAATATTCACCTGCCTACTTAGTAGTTTCACAGATATTTTATAGGCACTTCACATTCTACATACCCCAAAGTAAACTCATCGTTTTCACCCCTTCCCTCCCACCCCCCCAAAACTCCTGCTCCTTCCAGTGTTTCCCTGGTGATATAAACTACCATCTAGCTGCACAAGTCAGAGACCTGGAAGATGTCTTGATACTGACTCCCTTGAAAGCTCCCCTTCCCTCTATGCACTTTCCCTCCTTCAGTCCAGTCCCCCTGCTGCACCCAGGGTAATCTGCATGAAACAGAAGTCTGATCTCACCTCCTTAAAACCCTACAGTTGCTCTCAAGGTGAAGACCACCTCCTGAACTTGCTCTACCCTCATAGGGTCTGGTCCTGACACCTCTCTGGTAGCATCTCAAATCACAATTTAACCCAGTCATAATTCTGCTTGTTTTTCATTGCCTTGAAAGCCCACTCTCTCCCGCAATTGATTGTTTCCTCTCTTCCCTTAATTACATCTCCGCTTTCAGTTCAAATATCACTTCTTCAGAGATGCCTTCCATGGCCTTATGATGATGGGGTCATATCCCATTTTGAAATGCTTTCTTGTGTGATTATCTGCTAATGCATGTCTTACTCATTAGACTTTAAGCTCCACAAGGACAGAGACTCCATCTGATTTGCTCAGCATTTTATCCCAAACACCGACCATGTGCCTGACACACAGAAAATGCTTAATGAAACCTTTAAGGACTTTCACTGAACTAACACTATGGGACATTGCCATGTGACTGCTTTTCAACATCCAAATGCTTAAAAAATAAGTAGATAAAGTATTCTTCAATAAGATTACAGGAAAAAGTAAACCTTTTAAGTCTTCAAAATATGGTAAAAGGTCAATTAGGAAATCTCTTGGGAATTAAGCTCATTCTTACTATAGTTAGTTACATAAAAAAAAAATTCAATAAATTACCCCATAACTTATCAGGTGGCAATTACAACTTAGACTGCTGTGTGCTGTTTTTTTAATTCCTACTATAAAAGGCCTTTGGAAACCCTATCCTTATTTCTTGTTCAGTCCCCTTCCCCAGCACACTGTTTATCAAGTTACCAAGATATTTTTATATCTTAAACTTACATCTCTCACTTCCTTTGAGCAACTACTAGGATATGTACTTAAGTACTGATTTAATATAAAAATTACAATTTTATTTCCTTCACATGATATATGAGATAAAATAAATCTTAAAATTTATAACATAGCACAATTGATTAAAAGATGAATTCTTAAATTATTTACCAATTATGTTTTCATTTGGTTATAAAGAGGTTTATAGATTTATATATTGTGCCATATGGTTATATCTTGCCTCAGAGTTTGAAAGATCTCAAATACATATAATTATTTTAATTTATTCTTTCATCAATTAAATAAATAGAAGCCTAATTTTAAAGAGGCATAATGGGAATTATAAGAAAGTAGAAATATTACTCACTGAGAACTGAAGTACTTGTTACATAGTCTCTCTCTTAAATTGTAAGGAACTAAATAAGTATTCAGGCCCTATTCTAGCCATAACATTCACATTTGCATACTACTTACATAATGAATGGACAGAGGGCCAGTAAGGGAGAGTGGCTGAATGAAATATGCTTCTACTGACACTCTAATACATGATAACACATCTGTTATTTACTGATAATTATTTCAAACTATATGTTAAAAATTAATATTTTTGGCATGTTATAAACTGCTGCTGCTTCCTTAAGCCCTGATTGTTGTCTGAGACAGTTCAGTGTCAATATAAGAAATAATTACTGTTAGATGAAAAATGGATTCAAACAGGATAGTATTCACCTTTTTGATCTTGGAGGATGATACTATTTTAAGAAAAGCACTGATACCATCTCACTAACTCTGAAATGATGACATTTAAACAATGTGATATAATGAGCTATAAGAAATACATATTTGGTCATTTGTATGACCAAATAATGTATTTCCCAGATATATTTGTCTTCATCCACAGTTCCTGAAAACACTGCAGAATTTTAAAACACTGCAGATGTTTTGTCATGTTAATGAGAGACTTTTGGAACCCCACCCATGGGCAGGGGCTGAAGGCTGAATCAGCCAATGGTCACTGCACAGCCAATCATGACTATGCAATGAAGCCCTCACCAAACCCCAGAGAAGAGCTTATCTCTCTCTGTGCTCTGCTCTGCCTGCTCTGCTAGGTTGAATCATGCTTCTTGGTTGGAGAGAGCTTCTAAGCTTGGGGAACCAGAATGCCTCCATGTCCCACCAAGTCAGGCCCCAAGCTCCACAAGAGAAGCTCCTTTATTTGGGACCTTGAGCTATGTCTCTCTTCATCTTCCTGTTAACTTGTATCCTTTATTATGGTAAGCGTTAAGTGTTTTTCTGAGTTTTGTGAACCACTCTAGCAAATTAATCCATCAGAAGGTGGAGGTCATGGGAACCTCCAATCTGTAGCTGGTAGGTCAGAAGCACAGGGAACTGCCTGGGGCTTGTGACTGGTATCTGGAGTAGGGGGTGGAGGGTGGTCCTGTAGACAGACCCCTTAACCTGGGAATCTGGTGCTGTCTCTGGGCAGATAGCATCAGAATTGAATTGAGTTGTCAGACACCCTGCTGGCATTCGAGAATTGCCTGGTGTTAGTATGTATTGGAAGACCCCTTCCCACACACAAGCTTTGGAATCGCATCTGGGAACCCAAATGTAGTTATATTACTATACTGTTGTGTATAATATTGTTATTGTTATACATATATATAGGGAAAAAAGACATCATTGCATTTGGTGTTGGATGACTGGGAATCACTAACAACTTAAAAAAATACCCTAAGCATCCTATAAACCTTCACACTAACTTATGATAGAAAAACAATTTTGGTCTGCTCTGTTTATATAATGCACAAAGGTGTGAATCAGATATATTTACTTCTTTATTTATGCATTATAAAGAAATGAAAACAGTAAAAAATAAAAATGGAAGATTAACATTTACAGGTGAAACAACTTATGTTTATTTTTTTAGAACATTCTTAATCATCTAGTAGCATTCAATCAGCACTTCAGACAGCAGATTAAAAAACCCATTTCACTTATTTATGAATTTATCCATTTATTAATGCACATGTCAGATGTTTATCATACGCCTACTATGTGAAAGGTACCCAATGAAAAATGTTCACAGAAAATTTGCACTATTTACTTCCCTACAAAAAGGAAAGCAAACTGGGCAATAAACAAAGTTCAGCATTAAAAGGTCAATTAAAGAACACAAAATAAGCAAGTATTTCTTTCTATAATAATAAAAAAAAAATCTATCCCTAAAAAGTAAAATAAGTGCACCAGACCAAATAGTAGCTTATCCCTTCTAAGCAATTTTATAAAAATATTTATTATAATAAAAGTCATTTTATCTTATAGTACATAACTTTACATTAGAAGGAAATGGCTTTTTGTGTACTAAACAAAATTGTAAGTGAATGATATCTTTTCTTTCATGTCACTTTCATTCTACAGATGACATTAATTGCCCAAGAATTGGGCCTTTTCCATTGGTATTATTAACTAGCAACCCTACCAGGTTATTAGGTTCAGTAAATAATAATTTTTAACAATGAGTTATAAAACCAAGGACTCCAGGAGGAAAATTCAACCCTTTATAAGTTATGCATACATTTAATTTTACTTATGTCTTTAAATCAGTGGGTTTATGAACTAGGATACAATTGCAAAATACAATTTTTAAAGATTTAGAACTTATTTGGAAAACATGGCAACTTAAACGCAAAAATTACAGAAAAAATTTTGAGTGCCATTCATCTCAAAGACACTTAATTTTCTTCCACTACAAGAATTAAAACAGCATGACAAAATGCAAGTGCCAGAAGGAGTGGTCTTCTGACCAATCTTGGCTACATTATCAGTACTAGCACAGTTCTCAGCACATAGGCTCCCATTAAGAAGAAAGCTATGTGCTGTGCTTTTATTTGGCTCATTATAGTCTGAAGCAGCAAGGTTAGAATCATTACAATTACAGAAAATAAAACATTGGAGAGTGTCTTAGAGCCACCTGCATTTATGAGAAAAGTAATACAGGAAGACCATTTTTTGAAGTCTCTGTGAGAAATGAAGTCATCTCTTATTCCCTCTTTCTGTTACTATATCTGATATATTTGCAAACTCTGATGGCCCTACTGTCAGCATACATTCAGAATCTGTCCATTCCTCGTGATCTCCACCACTACCAGCCTGCTGCAACTCCCACTGTCTCTCATTTGTATTATTTCCATAGCTCTCTTAACTGGTCTTCTTGCTTCTGCACTTGCCCCCTTACAGTCTATTTCTGAAGAAAAATTCCAACTGAACCTTCAAATCCCTGTGACAGATCAAGTCAGTCTTCAAGGCCACATCTGGGTGCAGACCAAAAGCAAAGCTCTCTCAATGACTTAAAAGATCTTCATGATCTGGCTACCTAATTATCATCTAACCTCATTTTCTGTCTCTCTTGTTGGCCTTCTGTGGACACACTTAGAATGCCCTTGTCTCAGGGACTTTTTGTACTTGCTACACGTACTATTGCTAAGAAGGTTCTTCTCACTAATTTTCACAAGGCTTATTATTGTATCTCTTCTGGGGTTTCTTACTACTTTATATAAAATAGTGCCTGCCCCCATCTTCCCTGTTTTATTACTCCTTATATCATTTATCACCACATGGAACTATTTTTTTAAATGCATTTGTTATCTGCTTTTCCTCACTTCTGTAAGTTCCCTAAAAGCATAGCTTTGTTTCATTCACGACTGAAGGGGAGGATTTGCCACTCCAAAATATGCCTCTTTAGCATATGGGATATTTTGAGCTAATTTTTTTAAAGAAACAGTAGACACAGGGGAAGCTATAGAACTGAGAAGTTACCCTTCTGTGAGAGATATTTACATGCATAAGAGAGATCTTCATTGTAAGAGGGTCTCCCCCTATGCTAGGAAGAGGGAGGTGACTCAATCTCTAGAAACTCATATCAATAGAGGAGTTAAAACTGCACAAAACCTTAAATCTGCATAAAAACACACTTTTTTTTTTTACTGTTCTTTGCCTGATAACCTGCCCTAACTGGCCTCCTCCCACACCAACCCTCAAAATCCTTTTATTTTTAGCTGGAGATGGTACTTAAGGTGGTAGCTCGGACCCTCTTGGGGAATTAACTCAGTTTTCCTGGATATCTCCCATACTGAGATAGGGCACATACATACAGGACACAAGCATTATGATTAAATTTCCGAAGAGCCGAGATATAAACAGTATAGTTAGAAAAGGAGAGATTCCATCCTGTGTTAATTTTGTACAGGAACTGCAGCTGCACGAGCTGCTCTTTGGTAGCATGACTAAAAATCTTTTTTTGGGAAGTTCTCAGAACGTAATCTCACTCCATCCTGTGCTCTGCGGCTCCCCATATCCTGGGGTGGTGGGGGCTAGTTCCCATGCCATGCAGATCCAAGCAGGCATGGGAGGCCAGGTGACCCTGGCTTTAGGAGTTGGCGAGAGAGACTGCCCTACGCCAAGAGTTCAGTGAGCTTTCCACTCCCTACCTCTGCAGTTTCCTGCTCTCAGCTGCCTGCAAGGCAACAATGCACAAAGACAGGAGGTATACATATTATTAAACTTCTTTTTCCAACCCCTACCCCCACCCCATTAATCTGTCTTTTATTACTGGGGCAGGGGGGAGGGGTCCTCAGCCAAGAAGCTAGAAGAGTAGAAGGAAAATTATTTTTCTTCCACTACATTGTTGGAGCCCAAATATAGTCAGGACTGGGAATACATTGCTAAAAGGGTAATGAGAATAAGGTGGCAAACTGTGGGAAAATGGGCTGGAGATAGAGATGAACTGCCTAGAAATGCCTAAGCTTCAAGTTTGTTTTGTCCTCAGGGTGAGGATGTGGCCTCGTTGACACCAAGTTTGGTACAAGAACCATGAGAGGTCAATGGTTAAAACATATTTACATGCAGATGTGTAAGAACTCCCTGAATGTTGGTGTGAGCTCCATGCTAGTGTTAGCAAGGAAATGAGCTTTCAGATTCAACAAGGCCCATCCTGTTCAGACGGTGTCATCGTTAGAAACTCTGGGGAACATGATAAAGCGAGCTGAGATATCCTGCGTTTGCTCTTGCTTTATGTGGCCATGTTTTTCTGAAAATTTTCTGTATACTCGGCTAAACAGAAAACTGAATCTAGTCTTACAATGATATGGACATGGTGTGATCTCTTCTTGTTAAGTTGTGGTCCCCCTGAAATGCTGTGGAGGTATTTCCTAGTGGAGAGTCTTGAGATACTCCTTGCCAACTTAAAAGCTTGCCTTCTCTAACCCAAACTGGTGTGCCAGAGAGACTATTATATACTTCTTTTTATATTAGAAGAAACAAGCATAGTAAGTAACTTCACTCATTCATCCATTCAACAAATCTTTACTGAGCACCAACTCAATGCTGGTAACTGTTCTCTGTATTGAGGAGTAAACAAAAGAAAGTCAGTATCTTCTTGGAGCTTACATTCTCATCAGGGGAGATAGATAATAAAAATTAAACAAGTATTTTATTTATCTATGTCTATGTATATGTATATATTTACCACTGTTATTCTTTCTGCCAAGAATTTGAAATGAGACCTCAAAAATTAATTAACTATCTGCAGGTGCTGAGATGACTCAAAAGTCATTTGAGGGTCTTCTTTAAATGGGGCAGAGGAATGAAGTCTTCAGAGCAGTGTTAGAAGTTCTAACAAAGCCTAACTCAATGCATTTTGAAACAACCTAAGAAGTTAAACCTCTTCCTCATGTTGCCCTCTAACCAGACCTTTCTCAGTTTCTGGAATTTCACCTAAAGCCTCTAGAAGCCACAGATAAGGACATTTCATTCTCCAGGCAAGATAACATGCAATGTGACCCAAACCCCTCACCCCCTGAACCTGCCTTTATAAGCTTTTGCATAACCCCCTTAGAGAACTTGATGTTCCCCTTTCCAGTCTGCTTCCTTGCACAAAAACTATCTTTCATAAATTTTGCCTGCTTGGAGTTCAGTGTCCATTTCTAAAACATTGAAACTCAAGAACCCGGTGTTTGGGGGGTCCAGTAACAGCATGAGGAAAAGGAAGCTGCAAACAGTAAGAAGAAATAATGAAAAACCAAATGAACACAGAGGGACAGACAGACATGCTGCCTCGGTCCCTGACTGCTTTCCAGTTCCTAATTCTAATGGCGCCCAGGGCTGGCTGAGCTTCCTGTAATTGAGTTCTGTGAGATGACTATTTTCTTTTAACAGACCTCGTATTGCTTAAGTTAGCTTAAGTAGTTTCTGTTCCTTGTAATCAAATAAATAGGCCCTAAGGGAAAATGGTAACCTAACCATTTGTACTTGTTTAATATAAAATATCATTTTTGACATTCTGAGCCAGAAAGTACTTACCTCAATTGACTGAATGAATAAAAACAAAAATAACAGAGAATGAGGTGTAGACCAGTTGTCCTCTATCATTTGGTAGCGCTAACCAAACCATGAAATAGCTTTAATATGCTCCTGTTCCCTTTTTTCCCCTCTCATTCTCAAGGATTTCTCTTCTGTTTACTGGGCTGCCCTGAATGCCTGAACAGTGTTTTATATATGCTGCCTCTTTCCCACCAATAATCACAAATGAAAATTTATCTATCTTCTGACCCTTTACCACAAATCCCTCATTTTTGTTTTCTAAGAAGGCAGCTAAACACTCTGGCACATTAACTCAAGCCAGCACATTAATTGATTCTAATTAAAGAGAAAGCCTCCTTTTTCATTCCTGGAAACATATATATGACTTTAGGGAAAAAAGATCTCTTAATTAAAATGAATGAAACTAGCAATACGAAATTCTGACACTCAATAAAATAACAGGATAAATTATTTTTAGAAAGGAGTTCTTGTGATATCTTTTGTATAATGATCACATTGCATATGCAAATACCAAACTGTACTAGGAAAAAAAAAGGTTAAACTAGAGAAGGACCATATATTTTTGACATATTTAAAATTGAGCAGTCCTCTCTGTACTATAGCAAAATTGATTTGAAGCTAAAAATAAAACAGCTTAATATATTCAAAAGTGTAATCAAATGTTGGAACAAGAAAATCAGTCATAAATGCTTAGTCAACTAACTGAGATTATCACATTTCTATGCTAATCCTGTGTTTTTAATTAACAGATAAAGCAGGAGGGGGTATCTAAACAGTAGTGTATAAAAAATGAAAAAATAAATTTTCAAGCTCTAATTAAATGGAGAAGCAATAACAAAATACTGCAGCATTTCAGAAGCTGTTCATTAAAGAACAATGAAAACACCTTGGTATGTCTTTCTAAAAGTACATTTCACAGGCTTCAGCAACCTCTTCTGTTTTCACTCATAATCATAAAGAGTCCAGATGTTGAATATAAGCTGAGACATCCCACCAAACACCATGTGGCCTTCTGCCCTGAATCTCCTAACTGGTCAGAATATGCACTGCTTATGGAAGGTGGTCGAGTCCAGTGCAGTGATTCTGAGTGTGGGCTCTAGAACTGCGGTAGGGTGGGGACATGGGACAAGCACCATGATTGATCTTCCCTCACTATGATGAAAAATGCCAAGATATCAATGATAAGAACAGGAGGGACTCCATGTTAAGGCTAAGATTCCATTTTCTTAAAAACCAGAGTTAGGAGGTAAGATTCCTAACAATATTTTATCACGATGAGTGAACAATCAACCCTATCCTAAGGCAGGGTGAGCAGTCCTAAGTGTTTCCACTACTTGAGGGCGACCACTATCTTAGAGAAGAACAGCACCAATGAATTCCTTTGTAAAGCTTACCTTACAGAATATCTAGGAGACTGATCTAAAAGATGGTGACTTAATGTCTCTACCACTAGACACAGACATCATGACACCATACAACAGCCTCGGCTTCCCTGGTCCTTTACCCCATTCTTAAATCCTTAAAAACCCAGATCCTAAGCCTTTAAGAGCACCTCCTCTCTGAGGTTGCCTGCACTCCCATCTGAGTGTGCACTGTCTAATCAAATAGACTTTCTTGTTGCATTAGCCTATTGCATTTTGTCTCTGAACTCTTTTTCATGATAGAGGCAAGAATTCACCAATCTCCACCTCCCGTGGTAGATGTCTTTTGTCACTTTGCTACTTCTTTCAATTTTCTAGTCTTAAGCACAAGGCTTCTCTCCCTCTCTTCTACTTCAGACAAGTAGGGAAGGGCTACCAAGATCTCCGATTTTGGCTTGCAAGTCCCCTCGCCTGGATGACCCGGGCAGGAGTGTGGCTGTACAATCACATTCTTTAGCATCCTGCTGAAAAATTTCCTTTCTTTGCTTTTGGAAGTTCTCAGAACATAATTTCACTCCATCCAGTGTTCTGTGGCTCCCCCAAATCCTGGGGTGATAGGGGTTAGTTACCATGCTGTACAGATTTAAGTGGACCCTGGACACCAGGTGACCCTGGCTTCAGGAGTAGGCAAGGAATTTGCCCTATGCCCGGCAGGAGTTCGATGAATTTCCACTTTCCTCCTCTGTTCTCCCTTGCTCTCCACTGATTACATGGCTGAACAAATAAAGGTGCCACTTGTCCTGTACTGTGCAACTTGACATTTCTACTGCACTTGATTTAATGAATTCCTTCCTTAACTACACCTGTCCGACCTGTTTGTGAATTCTTTCCCAAGCAGAGTTAAGAGCCCTCCCTGACCTAGGCTGAGGCTTCACCTAGTGTGCAGGGGGACCTCCCAAGTCACAACTGCCTGGCGACAGAACCACAGTGACAGGATCCACATCCCAGATCAGCCACCTGCTTTCAGTATGACCTTGGGCAAGGTACTCAGCCTCCTTAACTGTGAGTTTCCTCATGTGCAAAATGGGCCTAACAATAGCACCTACTGTTCTTTTGGCGATTCATTCATTTGCTTTTAAATGCCAGGCACTGTTCCAAGGCTTCTGAGATCTAACAGTGAACACTACAGGTAAAAATATTTGCCCCCATGAAGCCTACTCTGTCAAATGTTGTGTCTAAAGCACTTAATTAGTCTGATGCCTGGCACTCAGGAAGTAATCAATAAATGTCAGCTGTTAGGATTAATACTTAAATGAGGTGGAGTAAAACACTGGCATTGGAATACCTGGGAATGTGTCAGAATGAAGCACATTTAAAACCTAGCAGTGGCCCTGCTATTAATTTCCTATGTGGCCTTCATTTAATCTCCCTGGGCCTCAACCTGTAAAGTGATCTTAGTCTTTTCTTTTGAAAATACGGCAGGTCATGAGAGACAGAGAAGTGATGTGTTCAAAAACATTAAGAAAAAGATTCAACTTTGTGTTTTTTGGCTTTATCTTACCATTTAAATGATGTGAAGATGTATTAAACACAAGAATACTTTTTCAGTACAGCTAATGCTTAGGAAGAGCTCAGATGCAAGGTAATCAGTTAAGAGTTAAAAAATAGAGAAAAACCCTCAAGAATCACTAGGAAAAATGTAAATGATCAAATCTTTAGGGGATGAAAATACAGCCTAGAGAATATAGTCAGTAGTTCTGTAACATCTTTCTATGTTGACAGATAGTAACTACACTAATTGAGGTGAGCATTTAATAAGGTATATAATTGTCAAACCACTATATTGTATACTTGAAACCAATGTAATATTGTATTTCAACTATACTTAAATTAAAAAATATATCAAAAAGGTCAAATCTTTAGCTTCATGAAATACAAAATCACAAAAACCAAAAATAAGATAGAAGCAGCATCTTACCTTTATCTTGAAAATATACATGCCTAAGTCTTATCAGAAATCATTGGATGAAACAATCTCCTTCTAGAAAATATCTAAGTAAGATGTAATAGTGTTCCTTTCTGGGCAATATTAGCTTTCTAATGAAACTTAAAAACATTGTAAGTTTGCTTTCAACTTTCCTTCAGCTGGAATACCCTTTCCCCCCTCTATTCACAACACACCTATCCATCAAGTCTCAGACAGTATCCTCTGAAAAACTTTCCCGATTTACCTCTACCACAGCCCCCATACTAACAGATCATATTAGATCCTCTTGATATTACTTCCATGGTATTTTGTACATATTATCACTAAGTTGATGATCTCTTTGCATTATTATTTTTTGTTATGTCCATCTGAAGGCAGAGACCATAATTTTCATATTGACATCACCCTGGCACTGAGTAGGCAACTGTTTGCATTTCTGAAGCACCAGAATATATTTTTTTCAATGGATAAGAAAAACTCATATTAAACAATAAAAGAAATGTGGTCTTAAATACTTTAATTTGTAGAGTCATTGATCTTACTCCATATCAAAGAAACATCATTGTGGTAGAACAAACAAAAACTAAGGAATCAGTACAAGTTTTAAAATTAAAAAAAGAAATCATCTATGTCAACTTTCCAAAAGCACCTTTTCAGGCATTGACAATGACATGGAATACCATGACATTAAGAAATGCTTCCAAAACCCCTCATGGATTATGGTCTTTAAATCAAATACATAGCAACCAAGAGTTTATCATTCCATTACTTTCCATGGACACCAAAGAACATGGCACAAAACCAACTTTTAGAAATAAACCGAAATAAAAGTAAATTTTGCAGTAGAATTCATCAGCAATAAAACCATAAATGTCATTACTCCTTAAATCTAGGATAATGTCAATCTTCAATCCACTTAATGTCAAATTTAGTCAGGTTTAATACTTTTTCTAGAATGACATCAAAAAATCTAATAACATACTATTGTTAAGTAAACCCCCCCTCCAAATTTATCAGTATACTTCAAATGTTTGTATAAAGTACAAGTATGAAAAAAAATTTCACACTGGCCTATAGAATAATTATAAAGAAAATGCAATTGGTTAAAACCAAACTGAAACACAAAATATCCAGCAATTCTCAAGCTATAAACAGAAATGGTTTCAATTAGAAATTTAGAGTACCAAGAGAACTCTCCTGGACGTGAAACGGGAAATACAACAAGAACATACTCCAAAAGCAGGCCATTTCCTCATGCAATTACTCGTTTCCATTTTATAGCTGCCATACCTGTTTATCTACAGTGAAACATTGTTCTACTCTTCTCACAGTACTCAAAACAAAAAGTAAAAAAAGAAAATGTGTCCCCCAAAAGTTAAGATACTATATTGGGGAGAGACGAGTAGAAATATTTCCAGGTACTGAATTTCAGTCACCTCTAATCAGTGAATGGTATATAACTTATAAGCTCATATAAAATTTAAAGCACATTTAAAATTTTTGCTTTGATTTGTGGGACACAGACTTTATAACCCATAGACATGCATACATTTACTAATATTTTGGCATGTCAAGAATGGGGCTTGGTGCCTTTCTTCATTACTTGAAAAATGAAAGGAAGCTTTCAATCATATTTTAGAGTATTTTAATTAATTTTGAAATACTTCATTAGAAATTTTCCAATGAGGACAAACATTTTTCACTACAGTAAATACTGTATCTATATATACATATCTGTAGCTATATCTGTATAGCTACAGATATAGATATGGTATATAAAGTATATTAAATACATATGTGATATTTCTTAGGGGAAAAATACATATGTCTTGATATATCTTTTAACTAACTATAAATCAATTGACACTCCACTGCAATTACTACTGTTACCACAGAAACACTTCCAGAGGATGACACATAGGAAGAGGGCACTACACACAATTCACTTCTATAAAAATTTCAACAGAAAGAATCATTTATTTTCGCAATACATTGTCATCTATTGGTGAGGTACTAAAATGAAAAGAAAAGAAATGAATTCATCCAAAATAGCACTGACATAAGTTTGAAGAGGAACAAAAGACCGCTGGCTAGAGATATAAAATATACCCAGCCATTATGATTAACAAGAGAAATAGCAGATAGTTTAGAGGAAATCAACAGAAGTGACTATAAAAAAATATATTGTAGCTATATTAGTTAGCAAGGAAAGTCACATAAAAACAGAAAAGTATGACAGAAATATTCTATGCCACAAATGGCACATTTAGGGCTTGTGTGGTAATGCTTGTCAATACCCTGACAGATGTGACTCATCAATCACTGAACTCTTTGTTGCTGTTCCTGGAATCCTTTTCAATATAAAAAGGTACTACCAGTCTCTGAAAGTTGGCACTGAAACTATTTGTCAAGCCAGTTCTCAGTGACATTGTGCAAAATGTTCAATCGGAACCTTCCCTGGGGGCAAACAGCTCAGAGCTATATACAACCTTCTATGAAATGTGGTCAAGCATGGGTTGACTTTCAAAAATTTCTAAGCACATGAAAATTCTTAAAAAGCAAAATGGGAAAATAACATATAGCGAATAATGTTATGATTTGGTGAGTGGGATACATTTTTTAAAGCTGCCATCTTAATTTGGAATGGTTTCTATTCTGATGATACAGCCACTTAAAAGAATATAGTTATCTATTTTGCAAGAAAAGCAATCACTACAAAAGCAGTGAAACAACAATGAAACGGAAGAAATTGGAACATTTCCCTCAACCACAATGCACCAGAAATTAAAGACTGTTACTGGTAACTGACAAATTACTAAGATGTTTTCAATAATGTGTATTTATTATGGTTTAAAACCAGAGATAGTCTAATACTTTGAGAAAAATCTAAGACAAAATGAATAACCACAGTAAAAAGTTGATACCTGAAGTAGCTTTAACACTTGAGCAATCAAAAGGACATATTTTCTCTAAATAAAGGATAAAGACACATATTGCTACTTTTAACAAAAAATTTTTAAGGAAATTAGTGATAATGCAACTTTTGTCCAAATTCAAACGTTTTTTAAAAATATTTTAAAATATCTATTATAATGTGATTTGATCTATGTTCACAGAAAACAAATATAAGGAAAGTAGCTTAGTTCAATTGTCTTTTTTTAGAATAGTATCTCTATTGAAATGTATTTTAAAGTATATGCAATTATTGAACCATGTTTGACACATAAGCCATAAGTTTGGTTTCGAAATAAAACTGAATACTAAGCAAATTTTTTTTGGTAAAATTAAGTCAAAAATATCCATCAAAATCAAATATATGCTTATTTCAGGTAAAAGTAACTTTATTCTACTGTAATTATACATTATACAACCTTACCTGTATGTTAAGTCAAAGGCTGTATAATAAAACACATCAGAGAAAAATATACCTCTAACTAAACCAGCTTAAAGTCCACAATAGTTCAATCTGACAATGAACCCTCCCCCCAGTAAACAGTATTATGTGATGTATTCACATCAAATAAAAGCTGCATCAATTCCCCACTTCACTTTGTTTATACACACTCAGCCATATTTAGTATCTGACATGAACTGTGCAAGAGACCTGAAGCTGTACTGACACTTAGCAGTAAAGAACACTTTCAGCTACAAGCAACTAAAACCAGTGTATAAGAGCAGTAAGACTATATCATCAGTATTAATGTAATTAGAAAAAGTTTTCTAAAATCTATTACTCTTGGTCAAATTGACTGTCATGAATTGTTGCCTTCCTATTATTCTTTTCCATAACTTCATAAGTAATTTCTCTGAAAAATTAGAATAAGTAACACATGAAACAATCATTTGAGTATAAGACTATAGCTGCTTTAGACTAACTTGTACATTTTATCAGTATGTTTTTGATGATTATAACAAAACAAATTATAATTAGCAGGTAACTTATTGTCTAATTAGATATATCTACCTCAGGTGAGATAGAAAACAAGTGCTCCTGTAACACTTGTTATAGTTTAGTAAACAACTGTCAAAGAGTACTTTCACACAAAACATGAAAACCAACAAGAAAACATACAAGCTTTGTAATAGAAATTTATTGCTGTATTTTGGCAAACAGATGAGCTTTTCTAGCATTCTGTTGATAAAAGTGGAAAATGTTTTAAAACTGTTTTCCTTACCTGTGTATACAGTTTTTACTCTCCAGATATGACATACCAGAAGCAGCATCTAATGAAAATTTCACTAATTGTTTGAGTTTTATGTCATCCTTCTTCTTTCTCAGGAAGGAGAGGAAATCACCTCCTAGAAGAAATGACAGGTGACCAATTAGACAAAATCATGATGAAAGTCACATTTCTCACCTAATAAAGATAACTGACAGAACAACAAACATTATAAGTTTGGCCATGCTTTCTGCCCATTTTGTTTGTGGTTAGGATAAAAGAACACATCTTAGTAAAAGCAGACACTATAAGCTTTAATAGATACAGTTTAAGTGCTTCATATTGTATATTACCCAACACGTATAATAATAGTCAAACAAAGCCATACTTTTTCCTCTGTTACAATTTCTCAATAACTTGCCTGGCTAAAATTTTCTAAGAAATTTTCTTATCTATAATAAAAAAATAAATAAAAATTTTAGTATGAGTTAAATAGAAAAGTAAATGATACTAAATTAGTTATCAGCTCCAGTGATTCCTTAAAAATTGAGATTATTAACAATACCATCACTGACAGAGAGAGCCAGACTGAGGGGAAAAAAGGCTATGATTTTGATGACATTTAGTTGCTGAGTCAGACTGCATTTTTGTTCATCAAATGGATTCTAGTGATGTCTTACAGAATCTCCTTAAACGAGCATGGTTCGAAAGAAAAATAATGCAAGCCACGTAGTAATTTTAAATTTGCTGGTTGCCACATTGTAAAAAGTAACAAAAAGTTGAAATTTATTTTAATATTTTTTTTCTTTAGCCAATATATCCAAATATTATTATATCAACATGTATCATTATAAAAATTATACTAGAGATACTCTACATTTTATCATCCTATGTCTTCAAAATACATTATTCATTTTACATTTATGGGACATCTCAATTTATATGTGAAATTTTCAACTGAAACATTTGATCTATAGTTAGATTTCATAAATTTTACAGTTGAAAAAGCAGATCCACATACTAAGTTGTTGCAAACGTGCTTACAATTTTCCAATAACTGAATCATGTAAAATTTCAAATTTAAATCTTAAAATGAAATAAATTTAAAATTCAGTTTTCTAGAAGCACTAGTCACTTTCAAAAGCTCAAATCTCAGAAGCCATGTGGACAGTGACCACCATATTAAGTAGTATAGCCTTAAACTGTGCATTGATTCTTAATATCGGTAAAAGCTATGGCTTGATTATTTTTCCTTGTTAGTGTATAGTGTATTGCAGTCCTTATATTAGAATGAATGCTCTCTAAAAACAATTGCTTCCACTTTCTTTTTCTAATTCGTCCCTCAGATTTTAAGCCATAATTTTGCAAGAAGGATTAGCATTTTAATTGCCATCTCTGAACTTTTTTGTCCTCTTCACCAGGGATCTAGGCTTACTTAAATGGAACACCTCCAGAGGTGAAGACTTAATGGCTTTTTCTGTAATGAGACTACCTAGAAAACAAACTCTCTTTATAACGTCTTCCTAATTTCTCTTATTTACAAATCAAATGTTACACAAATTTAGGTGGGCCATTTACAAAATCAATAGGCAATATGCTTACAATAATCTTAGTGCCCAATTTACTTCTTTTGTTCTTTTTAAGAGATTATCAAATGTACTGAATTACAAGGAAGATTAGTGAAATAGTGCCTATCAAGTTTAACTTAATTTTCTGAACAAAACACATAGATGCAACTGTAAGCCACAAAATTAACCACCAATCTCTCCACTTTGTAAGTACGAATTAAATGGACTTGAAATCAATATTTAGCTCACATTATAACTTTGACCAATATTCACCTATATTAATTCTTTTGTTAGATATATGTTGGCTTATTTTAGAAAAAATGCACTATTCTGGTGTTGAAATCACATACTATTTTGTGATTAAAAGTTTAAGCTGTGGAATAACTTTCAAACAAAAAAATATTTTCTGGAGTTTGATTTAAAGCAGCATATGACATAACCTCAGTGTTTTGTGGAATCCTAATATTTATTTCCACACTTAGCTTGTATCCAGCACTTTTCTTGCTCTACCTCCTGCTCTTTCTGGATTTACTTTCATATAACCCTTCTCACCCCCTCCAACCCTGTCTGACTGTAAATAAACCCTGTGAAGAAAATTGTGCCTGTTGTTCAATATTGTCATTTCCTCCTACCACCACATGGCGCCTAGCACATAACAATACCTCAATTAACATGTTTTGAATAAATGAGTAAACAATGTGTACATATATCCTTCTTCCTGCAGCTTATCAGCTCCCCATGAAGGCAAGGATTGTTTTTCATTAATTTCAACAAGAATACTATTTATCAATGTGTTTGGGAAAAAGGGATCATTCAGGGCTATACCAGTAATGACTTCTTCATTGAATCCTGTAGAAAATTTATCTTCAAACAACTTCAAAGTTTATT
>JAVSCE010018831.1:0-12380 GCA_032199065.1 Smutsia gigantea
ATTATTATAGATAGGAAAATAGGCTCAGAGAAGGAAAAGGACCAGCATGAAATCACAGCTAGTATTAGAAAAGACCTGTCTCCTCATTTTGAATCCTGTGTCCTTTCTACTGTGTAATCTAAGGGCTTAATTACTATTTTTAGCGATTAACAATAGTTCCTCACTGACATCCCTCTGAGAGCCATCACAGCACGGCTGCCCCCCCCGTCTCCCAGATCTTCCCCCTACATGAAACTGTGCTCAAAGTTCTAAAGAAAATAATAATTTAGAGGAAAGAGTGCGAGCCCAGGTCACCTTCATACCACCATAACCGTATGCCCAATCCTACGTTTATAGCAAAACCCAACAAGCATTTGGAAAAACAACCAAATCCTCACCCCTATATTCTCAAGGGGAGGAAATCAAGAGCTTCTGACTAACGTAACAGTAGATTCTCATTATATCGCAACCACCGTGTTCTGCTACTCTGAGAGACCGTGTCCACAGCCAAGAAGAGCAGCCCAAGATCTGCCAACGGTGAGGCCTCCCAAATGTGCGCTGCCTGCAAGTGGCCTGTCTCCAAGTGTTCCCATTTTATGCATTTCCTACACAGAGCCGGCTGTCACAACTTTTTATGGATTCATCGTCGCCTCCGCACTTTTAAATGTACATTATCGATAAGCCAGTGAGAGCCTAAGATCCCGGGTTAGTTTCTGGTGAATTTGGCCACAGCCTAGGGAAACTCCAACTGAGGCTTATCCCTTCACTGGAAAGGTAGATCTACTTCTCGGCAGGTACTCCTAGCCCAAGAAGGCCAAGCAGAAACTACTTACCTCCCCCCTCGCCATTTCGCAACCTTAATCACACGTAAGGAGCGCGCCTCCCCTCCCCGTCGTTCCGTCTGAAATACGCATGCGTCCCTCTCCCCTCCTACCGCTAAGGCCAACCGTCAGAAAGTTGCCTCAAATACGCACGCGCGACTCTACTCCCCCTCCCAGCCGGGGCTACCAAAGAGAACTTTGCTGTCTTACAGACGCCTTCGATTCCCCACTCCTTGCCCCAGGCCTTGCGCGTGCGTCCCTCCCCCTCACATTAATACTACCCCTGCGCGCTCCCGCGCCGCACCTTCCCAGCCTTACAAGCCCACGAGCGCACCGTGCCTGCCCTCCCTCTTCTTGTCCTCCCCACTCCGCTTTTTATGCATACATACATGCCTAGTACCTGAGTGGTTTTCGCCGCAGTTGTGCCCCAGTGCTCAAGGAGAGCCGTTAACCAGCCTTCCCTAATCGGAGTAGGTGTGATAAACTAGGGAAGCGGAATGAGGGAAAGACGGCGTTGCAGGTGATGGGAGCAGATGCCAAACGTAGATTGAATCCGCCCCGACCCCTAAAGAGGGGCTAGAGTACCCTTATACTCCGTAGTGAGACCTGCCATCCTGAACAAAGGCAAAGAAAGCACCCATAGGTGGACAAGCCTAGTACTAAGAACCCGCCCTTTAAGTACACCTTTCTCTACCTAGGAGTGGGGACGTCCAAAATTTTTAAATAGGGAACGTTATGGAAAATACGGACGCTCGGGTGTCTCAAGCTGAGAAAGGAGTCTGTATTCCCTTCACAATGGGAAGTAAATGTTCATTATCCTTTTGTAGGTCTGAGGCCTGTAATGACCCGTTTTTCCTCTCGTGAACCGGGAAAACGCACAAATTAAGATTCCCGGCCGGAGTTCCCTCTGCCCCCCTCCATGTTCTTCCCCTACGTTGTTCCTTTACCTCTTTAGCTGAATGGAACGTCGCAGCACGAATTCTTGCCGCTGGACGTCCCAAGACAGGGTGCAGGGAACGGCGGCACAGAGCTCGGGTTGCCAGGGTGGCAGCAGCAGAACAAGGAGGAATTGAACAACAGGCGAAGAGCCAGTTGCAGCTCCAGCTGCTGCGCTGACGCCGGGAAAGGACTGCCTCTGCGGGATCGCCGCAGTGTGCTTCCGGCGCGTGCGCAGAGCACACCCTCAGCTCCCTACCCCCACCCACAACCCCATCTCAGAGCTAACCCCTCGGCCTTCCTCTCCCCTTCGCCAGTGCCCGGTGCCCTAACCCACCCTGCTCCTTACACTTTTCCTCCCCTGGGTCACACCAGCCTCCACCACCATCCCTTCCTCAGCTCATTCCCCGCCTCGTCAATCCCTCACCCATTCTTCCTGGCCCACCAGTTGCTAAATCTCCTTGTTGGCTGCCTTTCACTATGTTACCCTTAGTGGCCTATTCCATTCTTGGCCTTCTCTGCCCGTCTACAGCCCTACTTGGCCTCTTGTGCTTGATGTTGCAACTTGTAAAAAATACTGGAAAAAATTGTTGTAAAAAAGGTAATTTTCAAAGCAGCTCACAAGTTGGGCCCAACCAGCTAATATTGGACTAATGGAAGGCCTGACTGATGATGAACCCATGGAGAAGACCCAGAGTCAGGGACCACAAGACCCCTTGCACAGACCAAAAAGGGCAAGGGTGGGTGTTTAGTCAGTTTGGGGGCAAGAAACAGTATGCAACGCCTTTTTCCTTCTCTTCACAACCCTGGTATTTTCTGGTCATTAAAAATATTGTGCAGTGTCCTTTGCTGTTAAATGTATTTAGGCTTGCCCCAGTCTTCTGTGAGAAATTCACATATTAATTTTAAGAGAAGTGGCAGGCCCAGTTATTCAACAGGCTCTGAAATGGATTCCTCTTTGGATGTGACAAGGAGAGAATACAAAAAAATATTCTGTTCTCTTTATGATGTTTTACTTTGGTGGCTGGTTCTTCTTGCTTTCTAAGAAAGCTAGTTGGGAAATATCAAAACCTGAAACCCACAAATCCATAAATCCTGAGACCCATAAAATCATCATCCTCTTTAAGTAACTAAAGAATGTCATATTAACATTACTAAGAGAAATAATGGAAGTTTGTGTTTTTTTACATAATATGAACAAAAAGGTTATACAATGTGCAATATGCAGAAAGGAAAAAGATAAATAGAAATTCCTGAAGTTGTAGTGGTCCAAAGAACCTCTCAAAAAAATCATTTATCATTGCACAAAATTTAAAAGGTAATTTACCCTGGATTCTACAACACTATTATAGCAAATGCTTTTATTTCTTTGTGTTCTCTTTTTTGCTACAACTGTTTTATTGAGCTATAATTCACATGTCATACAATTCACCAATTTAAAGTATAGAATGCAATGGATTTTAGTATATTCACAGAGTTATACAGTCATTACCACAATTTTAGAATTTTTCATAACCTCCAAAAGAAACCTCATGCCTATTAGCATAGCTTTGTGTTTTTTTAATTTTCAATTAAATATATAATGTTTTAACATCAAATATCATATATTTTGTAGATGTAACCGTGTTTTAACAATTTTTCCATGTTCCTAATCATCTTTATTATTTTTAATAAATAGACTGAATTTAAATTTCTAAAAAGTATTATAAAATTGAGGTCAGCACATAATTCTTGCAGATGCAGTTAGTTGCTCTTTCTATTTCTTTTCCTTTTGACAAAACTTCCCTAATCTACTATAGTCCCATCTGAAGAGAAATTCAAGAAAGAGGCACAGCTTGTAAATCTTGAATCCTATAAAATACTTAGGGTCCTGGGCCTACCTATTTGAACTTCCCAGTTCATAAGAAGTTCCTCAGAAGTGGTAAAGGAGAAATTTGGGGACCTCTACGGTATCCATCCATCTTAGGCCAACATTCTGAGGCCCTATTTCCCTTTTAGGAGAATGACCCTGTTTAGAGGATATAATGGTTAACTTTATGTGCCAACTTGGCTGGACCACAGTGCCCAGATCAGTAGTCAAATATTATTCTGGATATTTCTGTGAGGGTTATTTGGATGAAATTAACATTTAAGTCAGTGGACTCTGAGTAAAGCAGATTGCCTTCCATAATGTGGGTGGGCCTCACCCATCAGTTGAAGGCCAGAATACAACAAAAGACTAACCACCTTGAGCAAGACAGAATTCTGCCAGCAGACAGTTTTTGGATTTAAACTATGACATCAGCTCTTGCCTTTGTCCTCAGCGTGATAGCCTTTGGACTTGAACTATGGCACTGGCTCTTCCCTGGGTCTCCAGACTGCTAGCCTACCCTGCATAGTTTGGACATCTGAGCCTCCACAATCATGTGATCAATTCCCTAAAATAAATAAATAAATAAATATCCATAGATAGATAAATATAGGTATACAAATCACATATAAATACATACAACATATATATGTATATAACATATATGCATGTATATATGTGTATGTGTATATAATATCATGTTGGCTTTGTTTCTCTGAAGAATCCTGACTAATATAGAGGATTGCCTGAAACCTGTGAATACCCTGAATTGAGGTTGGGGTGTAGGAAGTTGCAGTAGTCAAGAATATTTATCAGTCCCTTGAATACAGCTTTGCCTTTCCAAATTGTATATGGACCAAATCTAACATGGGAGTGTTAATTCTGCAAAAGCTACCATTACAAGGATGTAAAACAACTGAGGAAATAAGGACCAGTATCTTCTTAGAGTCCAGTAATTTTTCCATGATAGTACTAATCTACTTTGGCACAAGGAGAACTGGTCTGTTCTTTGTGACTTTGGGTAATGAGGTAATGGGAAAACCAGAAACTGGCAAGATGGTACAGTAACAAATTCTTGTTAATAAAAACCTTTATTTCATTGCTAAAGGTTAATTAGTTTGAATATGTGAACAAGATGGCTAAGAGACTAAGAACAGGATTGATCTGATTGTTGACTTCCTGATAAAAATTATGCAGAGAATGACCTCTTGCAACAAAATCCAGCCAGTGGGGAAACAGAACATACACTAGGGCCTAGAATCAATCCACTTTTGTATATGGGCAATAAGATAGTTGGTTATAAAGCAAACAGGTGTTATTTGAGAGGTCGTGTATGTTTTTAAGGATGTCATGATTATAATTTGGGAGAGATTTATATCAATCAGGGTTCATTGCAAGGAACAGAAAACTCATCTGGATTTTAGAAATAGGAAGGAATTTGACAAAATCTAATGCATTTTCATGATAAAAAATGTTTAACAAATTAGGAATAGGAGGGTATTTCTCAACTTGATAAGGACATCTGCTAAAAGCCATTAGCTAACATCATACTAATTGTAAGACTGAAAGCTTTCCCCCTCAGATCAGGATGAAGGCAAGGATGTGCGCTCTACCACTTCTATTCAGCATTGTACTAGAAGTTCTAGTCAGGGCAATAAGGCAAGGAAATGAAATAAAAGTCACCTGGATTAGAAATGAGGTATTCAAACCATCCTAACTATAAATAAGCATTTATATATAAATATATATACATAAATATATTTAAATATATAAAAATAAGCATTTATATAAAATATAAATATATATTTGCATAAATAATATTTATATAAAATACCGATATTAAAAAGCATTTATATAAAATATATAAAAGTAAGCACTTATATAAAAATATATTTATATAAATACATAAAATAAGCATTTTTATAGTTATAGTTAGGAGTCTAACTCAGTGTCTCAAACTGTGAGTTACAATCACTTAGTGAATTGAGAGGTCAATTTAATGGGTCACTACCAGCATTTTTTACAACGTGAGTATAAAACATCAAAACATATTGTACATTAAACATATTTTCTTAAATTTATTTGAGTTAAAACACACACATGTGTGTGTATATGTGTATATATATATATACACTCTACTATGATGTAAAATGCATTTCTTTATGTCTTAGTTAAAGCTGTATGAAAATCAATGATTTAAAGAAATAATAAAATAAAACCAATGCTTTAAACTATGGGCATGTATTATTTTAATAAAAAAATAAACCAAAAGGGGGTTTAAACGTAATTAGTTAGATAAATTTAATAACCATGTATCAAATTTTGAACCACAGAGAGAATCTTTGCCTTTTGAAACCATTTATGCAGCACCATTTAATTGTTTATGAATAAAACATTTCATTACTCTATATGCTGCAGCTACTCATGTTGTTTGGCTCTAAACTTTTGTTAACTTTTGAAAACATTTTTTCTTTGTGGCTGCATTTAGGGAACCAGTTGCGCATCCCAATCCAGTCATATTAAAAATGAAGACCATCCGAACCCTGCCAACAACTTGCTTTCAGACTTAATAAATAAGTAAAGACTAATTGGTACATTCCCTGTTCTTATGTCTGTGTTTACCAAATGCATTTGTACTGGCTGCCTGAAAAAAATTCACATACAAAGCATATAGTGAAATAGTAAGTTAAAGAAAAATATCTATTTTGGATTTTTAAGATTACAGCCTAAAGTGATTTCAATACTTGTAAAGCACAGAGAAAGAAAATAAAGAGAAAAAAGTTATGTTCAATCATATAATCCTAAAATGGCTGCTGTTGATATTTCAATGTTTAGTTTTCCATATATAATTCTATATTTATATAAATGAAAAACGTATCTATAAATCTTTATGAAGTTTACATAAGGTATAACCAACTTGGGAAACAAAGAGGAAATCTGTCCAATATTTAAATTGTGGCTTTGTCATTTATTGTCCAAGTAATAACATGTATTGTATACGGAATGCTTCAATCGTTATGTTTTATTACTTAAAAGGTGGTGATTATGTTGAAAACTTAGATTCCAGCAATAAAATAGGCTAAATTGTGAGTAAACTTTCTGGTGGTTGCATTTCACAGATTTTTCCCCCTATCTCATATGTTTATGGACATTTACGTTTTACTTTTTAAGGGGTTACTCTAATTTGTTATCATTTGCTTTTGTTTACTGGATTAGATATATCTAATCACGCATGTTTTCCCTGTGACAATTCGCGTATATAAAAACTGATCATCTACCAGACCAGAAAGAAGGTCTAAGTCTTATTAGAAATCCTGCAGGGCACATTTTCTGAACTGGGAGGGATTCAAACTCAAACTCAACGACCCAAGCATTTATTTTTAAAAAATAAACCGAAACCACCACAATTCTGGCTTCAAGCGGTTGGAACACCCACGATGCCAAGAACCGGGCCGTGCGCAAACCTAGTGTGATGTCGCTGAGGCCCCTAGTGACAAGCAGCCCTTTCTAAGCCACCCAAAGGGGAGCTACGTCAGGGCCTCAGGGCAGCGGTGGCCAACTCACCCTAAGATCTCACTCCAACCATGAGCAGTAAGGAGTTCTTCAAGTGTGGACGATCTGGCCACTGGGCCCGGGGATGCCCTAAGGGAGGAGCACCTCTAGGGCGCGGAGCTAGAAGCCGTGGCAGAGGCTCTCAGTGCAGTTCCAGCACCCTACCTGATATGTGTTACCGCTGCGGTGAGTCTGGTCATCGTGCTAAGAACTGTGACCTTCTCGAGAACATCTGCTACAACTGTGGGAGAAGTGGCTGCATCGCCAAAGACTGTATAGAGCCTAAATGAGCATGAGAGCAGTGCTGTTAACGCTTGTGGCAGACCAGGTCGTCTGGCTCGTGATTGTGACTATCAGAAAGAGCAGAAGTGCTACTCCTGTGGTGAATACGGCCACATTCAGAAAGACTGCACCCAAGTCAAGTGTTACAGGTGTGGCAAGACCGGCCACGTGGCCATCAACTGCAGCAAGACAAGCCAGGTCAACTGCAACCGCTGTGGCCAATCCGGACATCTAGCACGGGAATGCCCCACTGAGGCTACTGCCTAACTTTGTTCCCTTGCCCATACCCCGCCCCCATCGATAACTATATCTTCTCTGAACCTTCTTCACTGACCAAAGGTTGATAAATGGAGGCTGCTACCAGGCCAGCAAGCTTTAGTTACCATGTTAAAGGAGGAAAGGGCTAGAAAACAAATTCCCAACAATGTTACTCACTTTTAGATATCTTATGATTCACTTGTTTCTGTGCCACTGGTGAATCTGGTTATTGAACCAGTCATTCTGAACATTCTGCAAAGTCTAGATTCCTTGGATGTATTTTGATTTAACATTTAATTAAGAACTGTTGCCAGCCACTATTCTTGCTGAGGGTTTATCTGAACAAATCAGAACAAGTTTGGGAACACAAGGCTAGAATCTATTAACAAGTAAAATACATAGTGTGTCAGATGAAGATAAATTGCTATACAGAAAAAGAACACCAGGTGAAAGAATAATGTGTGGGTGGTCTGGGGGGACGTGGTTCTGTCTGAGATACACAAGGCACCCTGAGGAGGTGACATTTCCTCACAGATTCGTTGCATAAATAAAGCTGCTTAGAAATGTCTATGACCTTGCCAAAGTAATTTTATTATATATTGACTACTTTGAACTACCTGACCTGATTAAATTTTTTTTATTGAAGTACTGTTGATAGACAATCTTATGTTGGTTTCAAATATACAGCACAGTGGTTCAAGTTACCCATATTATTAAATCCTTACCACCTCTAGTGCAGTTACTATCTGTCAATGTAGAAAGTTGTTATAGAATCATTAACTAAATTCTTCATGCTGTATTAGTCCCTGTGACCAACTTATATAGTGATTGCAAATTACTGTGCCCCTTTATTCCCCTCCCCAACTCCTCCCCCTTAATAACTACTAGTCACTTCTCAGTGACTCTACTGCTGTTTTGTTCCTTCTATTTTGCTTTGTTTCTATATTCCACAAATAAGTGAAATCATATGATATTGTCTTTCTCTGCCTGGTTTATTTCACTGAACATAATACCTTCCAGATCCATCCATGTTGTAAATTGACCACATTGACTTTTTTTTATTAAAGTATCATTGATATACAATCTTATGAAGGTTTCACCTGAGCAACATTGTGGTTACAACATTCACCCATATTATCAAGTTCCCCACCACACCCCGTTGAAGTCACTATCCATCAGTGTAGTAAGATGCTATATTGTCATTACTTGTCTTCTCTGTGCTGTACTGCCTTCCCTGTGACCTACCTATATTATGTGTGCTAATTATAATGCCCCTTAATCCCCTTCTCCCTCCCTCCCTTCCCATCCTCCCCAGCCTCTTCCCTTTGATAACTGCTAGTATCTTCTTGGAGTCTGTGAGTCTGCTACTGTTTTGTTCCGTCAGTGTTGCTTTGTTATACTCCACAGATGAATGAAATCATCTGGTACTTGTCTCTCTCCACCTGGCTTATTTCACTGAGCATAATACCCTCTAGCTCCATCCATGTTGTTGCAAATGGTAGGATTTGTTTTCTTCTTATGGATGAATAATATTCCATTGTGTATATGCACCACTTCTTCTTTATCTATTCATCTACTGATGGACACTTAGGTTCCTTCCATTTCTTGGGTATGGTAAATTCTGCTGTGGTAAACATAGGGGTGCATATGTCTTTTTGTATCTGTGATTCTGTTTTGTTAGGATAAATTCCTAGGAGTGGAATTCCTGGGTCAAATGGTATTTCTATTTTTGGTTTTTTGAGGAACTTTCATACTGCTTTCCACAATGGTTGAACTAATTTACATTCCCACCAACAGTGTAGGAGGGTTCCCTTTTCTCCGCATCCTTGCCAGCATTTCTTGTTGCTTGTCTTTTGGATATTGGCCATCCTAACTGGTGTGAGATGATATCTCATTGTGGTTTTAATTTGTATTTCCCTGATAATTAGCAATGTGAAGCATCTTTTCATGTGCCTGTTGCCCACCTGAATCTCTTCTTTGGAGAAGTGTCTGTTCAGAGCCTCCACCCATTTTTTAATCAGGTTATTTGCATTTTGGGTGTTGAGGCATGTGAGTTCTTTATATAATTTGAATGTTAGCCCCTTTTCGGATAAGGTTTAGTAGACAGCAATTTCAGAAGATAAGAAAATAATTATGTGATAACATACCAGAACATATCAGATTTCTAGGAATTTCACATAATTTCTAAAACACTTATATACCTATACAAATACAGTATAAAAAAGGCTTAGTATTACTTTCTATTTGGCAATATTTCTCAGGTTATTTAACATGTCAAATAAGCCTAATTAGTTGAACAAATCCTTCAGAATGTTCCAGGTCAACAGGACTTCATTAGAATTTCATTTTGAGAAGTTTGTCAAAAATATCAAAAATAGGTTCTAAAACATTAGGTCAAATAGGATAATAAGTCACTGTGAAACAATACTTAATATCTATTTAACCAAAGTGACAAAGACTTCACAGGCAAATACAGAAGATTACATAGTTACTAGCAAAACTTAGCTCTATAAATAATGAAAAACCAATCTTTAACTTTTCAGCAGTGTGCTTTGATACCACACTAATTCTTTTTATTTATTAAAGTATCCTTGATATACAATCTTATGATGGTTTCATATAAACAACACAGTGGTTTCAACATTCACCCATATTATCAAGTCATTACCCCCTCCATTGCACTCACTGCCTATCAACGTAGTAAGATTAACACACAACTCATTCTTAGATAAATTTATTTGATCTTAGCCAGTTTGACCACACATTAAAATTCCTTTCCAAAGATTCCTTTTCCACAAATCTTCCACAACTTGTGTTTTACTCTTAGATTTTTAAAACTGATATATCATTACATATGACCTTATATTAGTTTCAAGTATACAACACAATGGTTCAACAGTTATCCATATTATTAAATCCTCACCCCCATAGTACAGCTACTCTCTGTCAACATAGGAAGATGTTACACAATCATTGACTATACTCTCCATGATATACTACTGTCCCCGTGACCAACCTACTATATGATTGAGAATTTTTATGTCCCTTTATCCCCCTTGTACACCCCACCCACCCATCAACCCCCCCATAGTTACCACCAGTCCCTTCTCAGTATCTATGAGTCTACTGCTGTTTTGTTCATTCTGTTTTGCTTTGTATTTATATTCCACAAATAAGTGAAATCATATGGTGTTTGTCTTTCACCACCAACTTATTTCACTGAGCACAATACCCTCTAGATCCATCCATATTGTTGCAAATGGCAGGATTTCTTTTTTAATGCTTGAATAATATTCCATTGTGTATATGTACCACCTCTTCTTTATTCATTCATCTATTGATGGGCACTTAGGTTACTTCTATATCTGGCTATTGTAAATAATGTAGTGATAAACATATGGGTGCATCTATCTTTTTGAATCAGTGATTTTGTTTTATTCTGGTAAATATCCAGAAGTGGAATTACTGGACTGAATGGTATTTCTTTTTTTAATTTTTTGAAAACCTCCATACTGATTTCCACAGTGCCTGCATCAGTTAACATTCCCACCAACAGTGTAGGAAGGTTCCCATTTCTCCACATCCTTGCCAATGCTTCCTATTTCTTGTCTTTTGGATAGTGGTCATTCTGACTGGTGTGAGGTGATATCTTATTGTGGTTTTGATTTGCATTTCCCTGATGATTAGTGATGTGGAGCATCTTTTCATGTGCCTGTTGGCCTCTGAATTTCTTCTTTGAACAAATGTCTGTTCAGGTCCTCCACCCATTTTTTTATTCAGTTATTTGTTTATTTGGTGTTGAGGCATATGAGCTCTTTATGTATTTTGGGTGTTAACTCTTTATTAGATAAATCATTTATGAATATTTTCTTCCATACCATAGGTTGCCTTTTTGTTCTGCTGTTGGGCCCTTTGCTATACAGGAGCTTTTATTTTGATGTAGTCCCATTTGTTCATTTTTCATTTTGTTTCCCTTGCCTGAAGAATTGTGTCCAGAAAAATTTGCTCATACTTATGTCCCAGATACTTTTGCCTATGCTTTTTTCTAAGAATTTTATGGTTTAATGACTTACATTCAAGTCTCTGATTCATTTAGAATTTACTTTTGTGTATGGAGTTAGTTTCATTCTCTTGCATGTAGCTGTCCATTTTTCCCAGCACCAGTTGTTGAAGAGGCTGTCTTTTCCCCATTATGCATTCATGGCTCCTTTATCATATATTAATTGACCATATATGTCTGGGTTTATATCTGGGCTCTCTTTTCTGTTCCATTGATCTACGGGTCTGTTCTTGTGCTACCACCATGTTGTATTCACTATAATAGCTTTGCAGTATAGCTTGAAGTTAGGGAGTGTAATCTCCCCAGCTTTGTTCTTCTTTCTCAGGATTGCTTTGGCTATTTAGGGTTTTTTATGGTTCCATATGCATCTTAGAACTGTTTGTTCTAGTTCATTGAAAAATGCTGTTGGAATTTTGATAGGGATTGCACTGAATCTGTAAATTGCTTTGGACTGGATGGCCATTTTGACAATATTAATTCTTCCTATCCATGAGCATTGGATAGATTTCCATTTTTTGGTGTCTTCTTTAATTTCTCTCATGAGTGTCTTGTGGTTTTCAGAGTATAGGTCTTTCACCTCCTTGGTTAGGTTTATTCCTCAGTATTTTAATCTTTTTGATGTAATTGTAAATGGAATTGTTTT
>JAVSCE010018832.1:0-131351 GCA_032199065.1 Smutsia gigantea
TCACTCTTATTATCGAGTCCCCCTCACACCTCATCGCAGTCACTGTCCATCAGTGTAGTAAGATGCCACAGAGTCCCTACTTGTCTTCTCTGTGCTACACTGTCTTGCCCATGACCCCACACACAGCATCTTGTATTTCTTTATCAAATGAACAAGACCAATTGCGTAATACACTACCACTTTTTAAATCAAAATGTTTTCCTTCCATATTCTCCTCTTGAATATTTATAATCCGTGTAATCAAAATATGTGTGTGATGTGTATATTACGGTCACCAAATGGGGGTCCCAAACCATAGTGTTAGTGGAATGATACCCTGAAAGCCCTGGCTCTATCGGGCTCTGCGGTGTGACGTCACAAGGTGCTAAGAGCCAACAGGGAGGTGATAGATTGAGAAATTTGAGGGAAAATATCTCTAAGCTCAAAATGAAGCTTCTCATCTTTCTTGATTATGTTCTCCTTACATCATTATATGATGCAGCTGTTAAGCTGTTGAAAGGAGATAAAACGAAGAGGAAATCTGTGATATATTATGTTAGAAATAGTTACTCTAATACTACATGTCGTGTTCAGAATGCTTACTTTGAAATGTAGTTAAAGACATATTAACCTAACGTCCATGATGTTCAGGGAGACAATATAAAAGAAGAAGAAGAAGAAGAAGCATCTTATTTAAGCCAGCCTGATCTCTTCCTCATTTAGGTTAATCCAAGTCCCCAAGGAGGGAAAGGGAGTCCTGCTGCAGGTCGGCACACAGATGGGGCTCCGCAGCTCCCAATGAGATTCTCCTTCTCAGCCACTGTGGTGTGCATTCTGAGCTTTCCTGCAGCCCAGGAGTCAGACACATGTCTTGATCCTGCCCCACTGCCTTTTGTCTTGGCCAGTCTGCTCTGGTGACATGAAGGGGTTACTGCCAGGAAGTCAAGTGGTGATCACAAATAGTGAAATAAATAAATGGAACAAACCAGCACTTCACATCTTTTAAGTTTTTCCCTTTTGGCCTTTAAGATTTGCCAGATGACAGAGACTGTAGCTATTCACATTAATTAAATTTTTGTTGAGGAACTGCTATGGGTCAGGCATTTTGCTAGGCAATACAGAGCAGTAAGGTGGTAGGTGGAGGTAATGGGCTACTATGTATAATGTGCACAGATCGAAGATTTTGGAAAATGGTGATTGGTAGGAAAAGATATTTTCCCCCTGGGGTTAAGCTAAGATTATTAATAAGATGCTGCTGTGCAAGATGGAGATATTTGAAGTACATTACACCAATAGATAATTATTCCAAGTAAAAATATGATTTTCACTTTGAGTATGAAATGAATGGAGGTGAAATTGCATACTTTCACTTATTAAGCTATGGTCATTTCTGGAGGAAGATAAATTTGTGCTTTAATTAGATTAATCTTTAAAAATAAAAGAACAATATTAAATAGAAATGTTAGTTTGGCATAATTCCTTAGAATCATTAAAACATATTGTCACAGTTAAAATTTCTTCAATCTGGGTTTTGTATAATCAAGAATGAGCCTGCACATACTCAATCATTTCAAAATTTCTTTCTTATACATAATATTTTCAGTCAATGAATCAAACTTGCAGATAGAATAAAGTGGTGGGGCAGGGACAAGGTAAGTATATCAGCAAGTAAAATATTTATAATGGTATTAACTAACTATAACTTAAATCTTGAATATAATCTAACTACAATTTCCTTTGGTGGGAATGTTAAAATGACTTTGCTTTTCCACTTCATCAGACTGCTTTGTCAGTATGAAATCTCAGGATATCATCCTATGCTCATCTAAATTTTGAGGGACAGAGGGAATAAAATTTCCAAGTTTTTCCTATACCTCAGAAGTTCATCAATATAAACATATGCCAAAAATTGACTTTAACCCTCTGTCATTCAGCAACCATATTTTATTTGCAGATTGCCTCTAATTTTTAAAGCTTTTATGAACATAAAATTGGTTGGGGAGCTTAAAGTCTTGGATCTTGTAGGACCCTAAGGGTTACCAGGTTTAAAGCTCCAGCCGGTGCAGGAATTATGTGGACTGAGTGATAGATAGGAGAATTAGCGTGTCTTCTGATGGAGACTTTTTTATGCTACATGACACTGTTCCATATTGAAAGGTTCTACTTGTTATGATGACTTCCATATGTAGGGCTGCGTTCTGTCTCCCTATAATTTTCATCCATCTGTTCATCATTTTGTCCTTTGGATCTCAGAAACTATATCTTTCTCTTACTATTGCAAATGTTTGAGACAATACAGGCCTTTTGTTTATGACACTAACTTCAGGTCTTTGAAAAAAGTGTGTTAAACAACTAGTTTGAAATATAGTGTATATTGGATTTTAAAGAAGTAGTAGCTATTATCGTTCCATAGGCTTCCTTTAAGATATAAGAATAAATACTGCTCTGATATGGACAACTACCTTTGTTTTTGTATTAACCACATCTTTTGTTTTCTGTATTTGTCATTGATATCTGGACGGGTGCTGACCCTGCTCGTAGTCCACCTGCCAGCTCGTAGAGGCAGAGACCAACTAGGCTGTGAGCAAGCCTTCCATGTGCACACCAACCATCTCTTTATAGGGCTTTCACTTTCCTGGCCACTATCTACCTGCTCTAATCACATGAGAGCCACATTCCAGACAACTAGGGACAACTCTGTGCCCCTGAGCCCACTGAAATTATTAAAACCAGCACATCCTAAGCTGCTTGCCTGCCTTGCCTGTTCCTGCCTACAGAAACCACAAGAAAGGCTCCTGATCACTGTTTCCTCCTCTTCCTCTGCCTTCTGACTGACCCCAGTGTTTTGTATATGACCCCAGTGGCATGGTGTGCCCTCTTTTCCTGAGATCTTTAAGTATAATAAACTGTGTGCCTCCTTTTCCTGAGATCTGTAAGTATAATAAACTATCTTTCAATGGCAGTTGTCTCCTGATCTGCTGGCCTCACCATACCTGAATAATAATAACATCAGTATTTCAACACAGGTTCCATCACCTGGGCTGCTTGTGGTAAAGTCTTAGTAACTCTCTTGATGATAGACACTAAGGAAAGGAATTGCTGAGGAAGCCATTTGCAAGACAAAAACCTTTCTGTAAGGATTCTCAGATTGGCATTGCTAGGCTAGGACAACCTCGTGCTGAAACAGCTGGTTGGTAATTCTCTACTCTTCCAGTCATGTGATGCTTGCTCTCTGCTTTATCATACCAATTTCTGGAAAGAGTCAGGCCTCACATACCTAGTAGAGATAGTTACCTGTATGGTGTGATTGGAAGGTCATTGTTGCAACTAAAAAAATGGCCCAGATGGATATTTCATGACAATGTCTCCCATAGACCAGATGATCTTCACTGGTTACACCTTTGCCTTAGGCAGTAAGCAGCTTGTCTCTGCATAAGCATGTTGAAGTCCTTGATGTCTGTGAAGAAGGGAGATACCTTGTGTTCATTTACTCATTTGTTCAAAAATATATTTATTAAGTCCTCACTGGGTGCCAGAAACCATGATAAATTTTTGAGATTTTAGCTATTCCTATCTAAAAAAGATTCCTAATCTCACTGATAATCAAGGATAGCCAAACTAAAAACCACAATCGATACCATTTTACACCAATCAGATGGACAATCTTTATAAGTCTGATATTAATTGTTGATGAGAATGTTTCAGAGGTCTCTAACTGCCTACCAAATTAGTCACAAATTTCTAAGCTATCATTCAAGTCCTCCATAATTATTTTAACTAAACATACCTCTAGTAACTTTTCGATAGTGTAAGTATCAGTAAAGGTGAAAACTTGGGTCTTCTTCAAGAATATCCTGCATTTCAATAAGCTGTGCCTTTTTTGCATTCTCTGCCAATCGTAATCCAATTTGCTGTTCAAAATCTATTCATTGTCATATTGTCAATCAAGTCTTTTTTGAGCTCCCAAACATACTATTATGAGACTATAATACTGATGACAGCTAATATACACTGAGCATTTACTAGGCAGTAGGTATTGTGGAACTTAGTCTTATTAATATCCACAAAATGCCTATGAGGTGGTACTGTTATCTTTCTTTAATGAGGAAAAAAAATACAGCATGGAAAGGTTCATTAACATTGCAAAGTTCATAGGTCTGGTAAGTGGCAGTGGCAGGTTGTAAACAAAGATATTCAGACTCTTAGACCTATTTTATTAACAGCCCATTGCAACTCCATTTTACAGATAAAGAATCTGAGGCTCAGAGAAGTAAAATTCTTACTAAGGAACTTGTCTGATTCCAGATTCACAGTTTCTCCCTTCCTTATGAATATCATAGGATGTGTATAATTTTCATAGAAGTCACTCCCCATTCTATCATCCAAAAGCGTTATTTACATAATGATCATATAGATATACTAGATATACCTCTTACTAGTAGTAAGCTTTTGTTCTCTGGGCTCTGTTTAACTCAGAAGGCTTAACTCACAGTCTTCCCATAGTATACGCTCAATAAACGACAGATGGGAAAAGTCATTTAACAAATATGAGTCTATTGCCTTACTTGATAAAGCAGGAAAATAAAAACTGCCCTCCTATTTCAAAGGGATGCGGGAGGACCCAGTGAAGTTATGTGCATGAACATGTTACGAGGAGTACATTGTACCATATAAATTTAAAACAGCACAGAAATAACTGCAAGGGGACTTAATTTTCATGCCTATTCAAGTAATCTTGGTCAAATATACCTGATGAGATAAATTTCAAAGCTCCCAACAAGGGCCTTTGCATTCTAAGCTTTGTAAGTTTGCAGAAGTAAGTGGTATTGAAGTTGTTGCTTGGCGTTAAATATTAAAGTAACCCTTGAGATCCAATGATGAACCTAACTCAATTTTGTGCAACTGTAGGAAATCTCCCTTCTACATGTGTGTGAATTAACAGTTACCCAGAAACTAATCGTGAACACTACTTATTTTGAGCTCTTGCAAAATAATTTTTCTATGGGGGAAAGAAACTTTCTTTAAGAACTGATGAGCATTTCAGAAAAAAAGAAATTCAGGGGAAAAAAAGGGGGACCAAAAAGAAGAATACAGTAAAAATGTTATTAACCAATTCTCACCAGCATGGTTTTCTCCTGAACATACACTCAGGCATTTGTGGACCAAAAGCCATCCAACTGCTAATTTCCTACCTGGTACTTGTAGAAGTCACCATCTCAGCTTCAAGTCAGATACTCAACAGTTTGGTGTTAGGTGATGGATCAGTGTGTGTGGAGGACATCCTCAAAGGCACCAGAAATGAGGAGGACATGCCATATTCCCGCACAGCACTTACAGGATCATTAAGGCATAGTGTCTGTAGGTCGAACTGAAAAAAGAGCAAATAATGTACTTTTAAAAATTATCCATAATGGAAAGGATTGAAACAACTTGCTACAATGAAAGTTTTAATCTTTAGAATGAAAGCAACTACCATAAACAAATGACACTCAGAAAAAAGATAAGTAGTCCACATGACAGACAGGAAAATTTCCAGAAGTTAAAATACCCTTATACATGAAGTAGAAAAATGAGGGACAGACCAAAAGAAAAATGGGCAAAGAACATGAACAGGAAAATGAATGAAAATGGAAATTGTAAGTAAACCCATAAAAAGACCATTTTTAAAAATCTCTTGAACTATGTTCTTCCCTCGCATCCTCACACAAACTTCTTTTCTCTCTCCCTTCCTCTTGCTCTCCCTCTCTCGTATTCCAAATACACATTAATTCATAGCCAATGAATCTACTTACTTTCTGTATAATTTTTTAGTAATTATGATCAAGGGACTCTCAACCATCCCCCTCACACCATTCCTGTTCCTGACTTTCAAACTAAGCTCCCCTAGGGACTACCTCCCATACAACATATATTTTAAATCCATGAGATCATTGTAGGGGCAAAATTATTTAATTAAGAGAGATTGGACTGACTGCTTCTTAACTGGAAAAAATACTGAAAAAGCTGGATGGGGACAGTTTTGTGCCAGTGATGCAAATCCTGTTGCAGCGAGCGTAATTAGGCACTCTTAGAAATACAAATTGTTAACTTGATTTCAGTCCAAGATTCAATTTCAGGTGCAAATATCATACTCACTGGGCTGAGAACATTTTGTAAAGCTCATTTAACAAAAAACGAGGTTAGGGTCAGTTCTTTGGGAGAAATGGAAAATGCCATCCACATAATCCTATATTTACAGTGTTCACACACACACACACACACACACACACAGGAAGACAATCCAACATCAGGAAAGACATTTGCCAAAGCCAGTAAGTGAGGGCAAAGTTTCATATTTTCACATTTTCTTCAAATAATCCTTTTCTTCATTCTGAGGATGGTCTATTTCATTTGCACAGTGCTAGCTGGGAAACTGCAGTGATTAATACAAAACGGACTCCATCCCACACCTGCCTTGCTCACAGGGAAGCCAAAGAAGAATGCTGGCTCCTGCTAGACAATCAGAGGGAACAGCAACTAGGAAATTAGTGTCAGAGTGGGCTCTGGCACCATTAAAATTTAGAACAAGGCAACAGCAGACTATGTCATTTTCCCAGTCATGAGCTCTCAGTTTGAACTGATCAATTCCATACAAAAAAGAGAGTGTCGCAGAGTTAAGCCTAAAATTCAGCTCTTAGAGCAATTTTCTCTTACTAAATTTAATACTGGGTGTATTGTGATTGAGAACAAATTTACATTTGCTTTGTCCACTAAATGGAAAGGTGAAGTCTCCTCTGTGGCCCAGGCAATGAACCCACAGTACAATCAAGGGCTTTAGTGAGCTCAGCTCAGCCAACCGGCTTTTGCCATCTTTGACACTTGAGGATTTCCCCTTCTCTTCCCTATTTCTAGTTTTAAAAAAAGGGCTTTTAAAAAATCTCTTAACCTTCAGATTAACTTTCTGAGCATCAAAAGGGTTTTAACAATTAGGATTTCCATTACAATTAAAATTAGAAACTCACAGTAAGTCAGTTTTCCTTGAAATAGCAAGGCTGATTTGGATAGAGTAATTGACTTTAGGACAAGAATAATTTTTATTGCTTTTATTAAATTTTCAATAGATACAAAAAAGCATTTTAATATATATGTGCAGAATAAAGAATAAACAGCTTTAACACTAATGTACCTGGTACTCATTTTAAGATAAGGAAAATACCAGTACTTTTGGAACCCCCCTGCATGGCAGTTTCCAACCCTTCTCTCTTAAAAAGAAATCTAGAGATAACTACTTTCCTGAAATTTGGTTTTATTATTTCCTTATTAAAAAATAAACATTTAAATATTTACTCTCTCTCTCTCTCTCTCTCTCTATATATATATGTATATATATATATAATATATATGTGTATAAAATCAGAAAACTGTTTGATAGAATGTCTTTAAATGGCATAAATGGAGGGAAGCATATTCTATGACTTCAGTGATATCCTCTTTTCATTCAGCTTTATCTGGCTGCAGTTTACCCATGTTCATGCACTTAACAGTAGCTCATTCATTTCCTTTACTTCATTGTATTCCATTGGATAAATATACCTCATGTCATTCATCTATTCTCTTGTTGATGGACATTGTGTTGTTCATAGATTTTTGCTACTTCAACTATTGCCTTCTCCTTTGCATGGTATATAAAGCCTCTTATGTCATCAGCTTCATCTCATTTATACTTCCAACCTTAATTCTCTTGGGCCTACCAACCACTGTCATTTCGCTGGGCCAAACACTGTCTCACCTCCTTGTTTCTGACCATGTGATTCCTTTTGCCCTATAAAGCCCTTGTCCATCTAGTTGGCCTTGTGAATTCCTGTGTACTCAGATCAAGGTTGCTGAATCTGACCACCTGGCTAGGTACTCCCTTTGGATCCTGAACTGGCCATAGTAGAAGTCTTACCACAGTGTAACTGGCTGCCACACAGAAGATAAGCTTCTGGAAGAGAGAAACTACATATTTTCACTCTGTATTACTAGGCCAAGAAGACAAGAAAGCACTGAGTATTCAGCATTTCTGACTCTATGTTATTTCCATCACACTGCCTAACTTTATGTTTCTAAGAAATATCTTTTCATAACATACCCCATCATTGATACACAACTCACATATTCCATTATGTCCTTTAAATAGTGATTTCCAATTTATACTCCATGGAACACTTATTCCACCTGCTTTCCCTTGTTACTTCATGAAAAAAAAAATGCCACTAGAATTAATGGGGATTAAAGCACTGCTTTCAGTAACACACACATTAATTCACACAATCAGTACAGACATGGCTAAACACACCTCCTATATGATATTCAAAGCTTGTCGGGGATATCCAGGTCATACTTTGAAAAACCTTATCTTCAATAGACTCAAAATTTAGCATGGTCCTACACAGAAGGCTCACACATTGCAACAGTTTTTGTTAACAGACATGTTACTTACAGAAAATTTTGGTAGTTTCTTTTTATTGGAAATTTCAAATTTTATAAACTCAGAATTCAGTATAAAATAGCAATGACCCATTTTTAAAATTTCTATTCATAATGTTTCATTTCCAGATTAATGTGCTCTGCCTACTCTACCTCCTTAACATCTTTTATGAAAAAATGTTCTTGGAAATTTACAAAATTATTTTTAATTTACAACAGAATTGTAAACTAAACTGCAGAACAGATTACCAGAACAGATACTTTTTATTAGTTGCCCTAATGGAGATGGACAAAAGCATATGCTTTTGCATATAAGCCAACTGAAACATTCTGATCTGTCACAGCTCAGAAAGTGCCTGAGAAGGCAGAGGAATCATGCAGCCCGCCCATCTTCATGTCCCTGAAGGGAGGAGGCAGGGATTGCTCTTTAAGAAAAAGAGCCACCACACTCCAGATGCTGTAAGGTGCACCCTATGAGCAAGATAGGCAGAAATACCAGGCCGGTGCTCTCATCGGTGGGTTTCTTTCTGCATGTGTTCAGAGACTAGAGCTCTCGATATACATTATACTAAGGAATGGAAGTGAGACTAAGGGCAGGCAGTGTTATTTGCATTTTGGAATCCTTTATTGTTTAACGTAAAGTGTGAAAAGCAAGAGCAGGAAGTAGAACAGCCCTAAGAGGAAAGAGTGCCTTTTTATTTTTTGCTTCGCACAGAGATCACAATAAACATTTAATTTTCTTAGAAAACATGGTAGCAGTAACATAAGCAGTGCTAGACTGTCACCAAATAAAGTGTGCTAAATATCATAATTTATAGAGGGGTTTTATATGTCTTTCGCATCTAAATCTAGTAGCAGTTTGATACTAGCATCTAAGAAGCTTTGAAAAGAGCTAAAGATATTAATTAACCCCCAGCCAAGTATTCTAGAAAATGTAAAGCCTGGATAGAGATTTTACCTACCTAGAAAGAAAAAATCTAAATAAACTAAAGCAGACTGGGGCTATAGAAAGCATATAGTATACAAGGAATCAAAGCATAACCCAGAAAATCCCAAAGAAGGATGTGTCTCAGAAAAGTAGTTATTAAACAGAATAACATCAATGAAAAAAATAAGATCCTTACTTGAGGTCAGTAGAAAAACAGATTTTGACTTTTATGGAACATGGATAGGGAAAATAATAGGAGAATATCCAAAGATGAAATCAGAGATTCAAATAAGCTTACAGGTGAAAGAAAAGACAGCAAAGTAAATAGGAAGATAATAGTGGGAATATACTATGAGAAGCAAATCAGATATGCCAAAGACAAATTGGTGATTCACTTCAAAAAATGCAGAGTGAAAGCACAAGGAGATGAAAACAATAGTAGAAGATTATAAATGTAATAGAGAGGAGATTCAATTTAAGGACTAGAAATATATGTGGAAGGAGAAAACCAGAAAAACTGAAAACAGGGAATAATCCAAGAAGAGAGAGAAAGAATTCCCGAACTGAAGAAGGGCCCAACCTACAATTAAAGGAATTACTCAGTTTTCCTAAGTTGATTAAAGAAGCTCTTGAAGCTAGATTTTTCTTGGTTTTTCTTTTTCAGTATTAATGATGAGAAAGTTAGAAGCTTGCATGGAAAACCATTAATAATATTATAAAAAACAAAACAAAATTAAATAAACTTCAGACTTCTCATAATGCTAAGATACCAGAAGATACACATTAATCTATAACAATTTGCAAGATAAAGTGGTTGATAACCTGGGAATTGTATAGCCAGCCAAACTCTCCATGGTATGCAAAGGCAATAGGCAAATATATGCATATTTTCTAAAGAATTCTATAAATATTTACTCCCGCTGAATAAGAGCAATTCATTTGCTATAATACTTTAAGCATAAATAATTGCTGAATATATCACTTTAAAATTGAGTATAGAATCAAGGTCTATTCTTGAATATAAAAGTATATAATAAAATGTGTTAAATTTAGTCAATGACTTGAAATTTAATTTATGTATAATATAAATTTGAATTAGGAAAAAAGCAAGGATGGAATGGCACAGGATGTGAAGTTATTCATTTATTTGTCATTAACATTGCAGATTTTTTTTTCTGATCATCAAGAAATATGTCACATAATGTTATTTGGTAAAATTTAATTCATCCCAGAAGGCATAAAAGAAACAAACAATAAAACTGATTTTGTAATATTTAAAACAAACAAAATGCAAAGATCTTATGTTCAATAAAAATGTCAAAAACCAAGTGTAGAGACTAACAGCAATGAAGCGAAATACGTACATTCTATTAAAGACAAAAGCTAATCAAAAGCTAATTTCTTTAATTTGTAAGAAACTTGTATATTTAAGAGAAAAATATTAACAACATGCTCAAAGTACAGACAGGGAGTTTATAAAGAAAGGAAAGAATATTGATAGAATCTTTGAGGCAATAGAAACTATGAGGCAATTTTGTAAAGGAAATATTTACTATTTATTTTCATTTATTGAAACTGTGTTATTAATGCAGGGATTAAAAAATAGAAGAGTTGTCACAGTAAAGAGAGCCTAGAAATACTGATATGTGCAAGAAAATATGATAGGCAAAGAGGTAATAGTATTAATCAATAGGGAGAATAGAAAGAGTATGCATAGCACTGGGTTAATTAATTATGTATCTGAAAAACAAACACTTAGATCCCTACATTATTTATACACAAAAGTGGATTTAATCAAGTGGATTAAGGACATGTATATTAGAGGGAAACCTTAAAACATTTAGAAGAAATTTAGCATAATAACTTTCAGCCTTTGAAGTGGGGGAGAATTTCTTAAACAATATGCAAAAAGAACACATCTTAATAAAACATATCGCATAATGTGTATATATAAAACTTTAAAATTTCTGTAAAGATACCCTAAACAAACAAAAATACCAAGTTACTGTCTAGAACACATTTGAAATGTATATAACCAATGAATTCATAGTAAAAATACATAATATATAAAACACAGAGAAAATGTCCAAGTATGTGTACAAGCAAATCACAAAAAAGGTACCTTTTAAATAAAATAAACAAAATAAATAAAATAAATATAAAATTATATATTTTAAATGCCAATATAAATTTGGAAAAGTAGTTAAAAATAATGAAAAAAGAAAATTCACTTACAATTATAAGTGAAAATATAAAATATTTAGGAATAAACTAAATGTTTTATTATAACTAAGCAATTTTTAATTAATAAAACTATATAATTTTGACATCTGACACAGAATTAGAAATAACAATGGCTAAAGACAAAAGAAATATAGTACTAGAATAAATGCAAAAACCTACAATCTTATATCACAATTTTACCTACCAAATTGTGAAAAAAAGGAAGTATATGCACTGTTGGTGAGATGGCAGTGATTCAAACACTTCTCAAAGATGCACAAATTAACAAAATGCCTTGGAAATTTTGGTGGCCAAGAACATATCAATGTTCCCAATTTTTTGCCTATGGTCTCAAAAAGTCTATTGCTACTATTTCAACAAAACAAAACAAAACACAAGTTTACAGACAAAATGTCTACCACAGTATTAATACTAGCAAAAGTAAATGAGAAAATGAAAACAAATGGCAAAACTAACAATAAAGAGAATCAATCCACACAATGAACTAATATTAGGTATTAAAATGTTCAGTTTAATGTTAACAAGAGTAATGTAGGAGGCAAAACTGTATTATTCTAGGTGTGTAAGGAAAATAATAGAAGCCTAAAGCAAGTGTTTATTTCTAAAGAGTGTACTTATGAGTTTTCTTTATCATTTTTCATATTCCCCCAGTTTTTCCACTAAGCATGGGTTGCATCTATAATTTAAAAATTAATTTTCTTGTATTCAGGCAATTCATATTTTAATCTTTGAATTACCCTAATTCACTTCATTCTAATCATTGAATTATCTTAATCCTAATACTTTATGAGTCTTTATATCTACCAGAGAATATAATATATACAAAACATATTTACAGAATTCACACACACACATTCCTTAATATTGTCCTGTACCAGTAAATGTAATATGTTCATAAAGAAAAAATAAATTAGCTTCTTTAATAAAGCATTCAAGTAAGTAGGAAGTTTGTTTTTGACAAAGTCTAGTAGTTAATAGAATGAAATAATTTATTTCAAAAATGTTGCTTTAAAGATATTTGGCACAGGAAAAGAATGGCTGACATTTTGGTTACTAAGGTCACTAAAGTGAAATTTCCCTGATTGGGAAGGAGAGTCATGAACAGTATTCCTTTTATTTACTCACTTTTTTAAGTCAGAAGCAGAAAGCTGTCTTAAATGGGCAATAGGTTGAATTCTGAGCCTCTGTAAATTGAGTTAGTCTTCTAATCAAGTAAACATAAAGCTCAGGGTCATGCTTCACTGAAGGTGCAAAAATAAAGAAATTGGGAGTTGTTGGGAAATGAATGGATTTGGGAGAGGGTTGAATGCAATGTTTCTTGGTTGTAAAGTTAGAAGCAAATTAGGGGTGGGTGGTTTTGATGAATAAAGGGAAAGATGACAATGATAATTGTCAACAGGAGAAAATGCATCATTCAGTTTCCATTTGGACTATAGACAGTGGTTAACCAACAATGACATTATTTGAATTTCCGAAAGGCGTATAAGAAACAGTTCACAGTTAGAGCATGAGGCTTGTTCATGTTTTCTGGGATGAATCAGGATATGTTGAAGATTTTAAAATTTTATTTATTTTGTGTGTATGTGTTGTTTCTTCTCCTTCTCCTTTTTATTTCATCTTCATCTTCAATGCTTTTTCTTCTTCTAAGATGTGGTATTTGAAACTTGTGAAGGTTAGTTCTAGGCAAGGAAGGAACACACGCCTTTGCAGGTGTATCCAGCATGTGTCTTGTAGCAATTTAAAATGGCATATCCAGTGCTTTAGAGGGATGATATAAACACTGTGGCCTGAGCAGAGGAGTAAATACATGACCACGTCTCACATTCTAATACGAGAAAGGAGTAGAGCGTTGTGGGTGATGGAAGGGATGCAGCCGTGGTGGTCACCCAAGACTTTTGATTTGGACTTGATTTGGATTTTGCTACATTCATCGTAGAGTTTTCCTATCAATTATAAGTCCAACCTAACACAATTTACCCTTTTCTTCTTCCCCAAGTCTTTCCTTCCACTTCCTCTCTGTGTTCCCTCTTTCTCCTTCTCTATCTCTTTTTTATGGTAATTATATGGTAAAGGCCTCTATCTTTTATTTCTGACATTACCAGGAATACCAGGAAAGGTATGCAGGTGTCTGTGGTGGGAAAGGATCAAATGATTTACTGGGGCTATTTGTGTAAACATGCATAGACACAAACATAACAGAAGTCAAACATAAACAAGAATTAATTCATTAAGTGTTTTACTGAAAATGTACAATATACAAGTTACTGTCATCGGAGGCTGGAGGGAACATAAACCTGGAAGATTTTATCCTTGCCCTTAAGAAATGTAGACTCTAATGGAAATGAATATAATGCATAACTATCATATGCACAATAAATATCATTCTAAATAGCAATTAGGCAAAACTGTAAATAGGTGATATCAATGGCAGTAATTAACATTGCTCTTACACAGACAAATGTACATTTTATAACTTAAAAAAAATGTTGCCAATAAATCAGCATCAATAAGCACCACTTTTTTTCAGACGCTATCTACATGTGGAATAATTCTTTCAGTTCTACTCATGTGCATCTACAACAACTCCTCACCCATAAAAAACAGAGGCCTTAGGTCTTGGATATCCACAGTCCTTTGTGTCTACCTCTCTTGCAACCATGGCTGTAGTGAAGAATCCCTGGATCTCTTTGGCGTACGCGTGTCTGACTGGGATAATGCTGAGGAAGTCATTCAGCTGCCTCTCTTTATTGTGTTGATAGCATCTTAGGGTCTGTGGCATTGAAGTTCCAAAGCTGACTCCATTTGTGCTGGAAGAGATAGTGTGAACTCCATCCACAGCTAGGCCAGAAGAAGGACTGGAGCAAGAAGCAGACAAAATTAGAAAGGGCTTTGCATGATTAATGTCTGACTGTTGTGGCAGAGTGAGGGGAAGAACAAGCTATGGTCAGTTGGAAAGTAGAGAGAGATAGGCAGGGAAGAAATGTAGGGGAGAAATTTAGTAAAAGTAATGGTTCTTAAAACTTAGTGTGTATAATCATCACCCAAGTATGTTATTACACAGATTCCTTCCCAGGCAATACATCTCTTGTAAATGGCTCTGGTCATTCCAATGTAGGTAATAATGTCGTTAAGGAAGACTGATGGGAAAGCAGATAATGACATGCTGACTTCTCAGCTGTCACAGGGTTGGAATAGGGGTGGGTAGACTCAGAGTCCAGGTCTGCGGGAGGAAGCAGCTACTAACCCAACTTGCATTATTCTGCCTTTAAAATCTCTCAAAAACAGTTGGTCTGGAAGTGGTCATAGCCAGTTTATCATGGTTGATTTTCTATAGGAAGACATTGGACACTTGGAGAGTACACGAGATATATAAATATATCTAGACTGTCTTTGCCCATGCAAAATGCTGATTTATGATTTTAGGGTTAAAATCAATTTCTTCCAGGTCTTTATGGCCTGTTGATCCATGGACTTCCAATTTCTATCTCCAATTTCCATAATTAAGTTTAAAAAGCTTAAAATGCAAGTTCCTAAGAAATGGATATACGTTTGCAAAGTATGCAATGTACATGGATGCAAAATAGAGCCTGTTTTGTTTTCAGGAGCTAGTAGTAAAGGGGAGACTCTAGCTCTGAAGGAAGGATTAGATTCACCCAAGGAAGAAGGAAATAAGTGACTTGGGGAAGCTGAAGACAGGAAATGCTTGACAGATTTTCCTCAGGGCAGTGCCTCAGAGCTACTGCAGTAAGGTGAGAGGAGCTGCCCTGGGGTGGAGCCAGCCTGCAGGGGTGTTTTCCCATCAGAGCACAAAGGGAAGCCTAAAATGGACCTGTGATCACAAATACCCAAGATACCAGAGCAGATAGGATCCCAGTTGAGTTCAAATAAACAAATTAATGGAAAGACTTCAAACCTGAAGTTCAAGAACAAGCTAGAAATAAACTTCCCAAGCAGTAGCTTTTCTGAACAGGAGAGTAACACCAAACAGGTGGAACCTCTCGAAGCTCTCTGACTCTGAACAAGAGGGAGAGACAGTGAATTCACAAGGAATTCTAGGATAACATCAGAACTTATATTAAGATCAATTTTAATGTTTAACTTTGGCAAGTTGGTTTTACAGAGTGTTTTTTTTTAACACAGTCTTCTTTATATTGCATTTATTTTGTTATACTTAATTATAATTTTGATCTAAATTGTAACACCATATTTTCTTGATTCCAAGACACAATCAATTAAAAATAATGGTTAGATTAAAAAATTAAAAAGCATATTTTGGGGCGTGGAGAGCAAAAAGGAAAGAACCCACTATATTAAGCGTACAAATAGATACAATGCAGGCACTAAAAATATTAAATGTATTTTAGAGAAACTATTGCATTTCTCCAAATCAGTTGGGATTGTGCAAACCTCCGTCTCTTTGTCATCCATGCTCAGCAGCCATACATTGTTACACAAGGCTGGCACCTGCCAGAACTACAGGCAAATAGGTTAGGAGAACTTTGGGAGGTACTTCTGGGTCAGCCTTGCATTTTAGGACCTATTAAGCAATGACGCCTTCCTACTGCTTAAGCAAAGCCCATTATGAAAATCCTGCACAGCAGAGGGCTATCCCTGCAGATTTTCAAACTGAAAAGTAGAGGAATTTAAAATAAGCTATGTGGGAACTATGTTCCTTCTCCTTTCACAGTCCTGGCTACAAACCCAGGTGGCTCAAACATATTTTCTATTTCTTGTACGTGGAAGAGCATTCCATAGTTGGCTGGTCCAGGGCAAAATGGGGTTTCTTGTAAGACCTGCTTCTGTCAACACCAAAATATTGGCCCATATCTAGATGAAATGTAGCTTAGCCAGAAAATGTGTATGTTTGCCATGTGGGAAAGCACATCTATGTTTTATAATTGATTTGGAATCTAAAACACTTTGTTAAAGCTTTACCACTAATCCTTAAGAAATGTAGGGATTTGTAGCTTGTAGACAGACTGAATTTTTTTCCTCCCCTGATTCTGAATACTGTGATGATCAAAATAGTAAAGGTCCTTAGTGATGGGGCACAATTACTCCCTTCATCCAATACTGGGGAGCTCAGACCAGCCCTGAGCTTTACATTTCAAGGACAGGAATTTCCGGAGGAACTAGTTAGCTGACTTACCTGTTAAGGGTCATTTCATCTTGTAAATTGGTGCCTCAATTTCTGTTTGGGGTTTTCACCTTAAAATTCCATGTAAAAGTAATAGCTCAATGGCATCCCTTTAGTACCTGTTTTCAAACAATCACGTATGGCAGTGGCAGTCAGGACTGAAACATTATGGGTCACACAAAGTGTATGAGGGAATTCTAAGAGGAGCTTAGAAAAGGGCCCATCCATACCTTTGACTTGCAGCGTCTTGCCGGGGCTACATAGTTTAGGTTAAGTTATCTAACTCATCCCCGACTACAGAGGCTAGTAGAGTCCCAAATAGTTCCTCAGTTGAAAAGTATCATGAGTGTAGAGACTAAAAGAAACTTACAAGAGGCTTAAAAAGTATAATCTGCCATCCTCACGGTTGTGACTATTTCCACTATGGCTGTTCTCCCTTCAGTGTTTCTGAGGTGTTTATGTGTGGTTCTGCCTGCAGGCTGGGGAGCAGACCTTGTTTCCTGTCCTGGCTCCTTTAAGATTGATTGCTTATGACCCTTGTTGGGATTTCAGACACTTGGATAGGCCCCTAAAAGTAATACCTCTTGCAATAGAAATGCACAGTGGAAATCTGTGTGGATTAGGACAAAAGCCAAAGCAAAACTCCTGAGATTCTCACATGTCTGTGCTCTGTGTGGTGGAGGACGCTTTGATCAGCCTGGAAGAGCAGCATCTGATGCAGACCCCATTTAGGGGTGAGGTTGGCCAGCCTGCCCCTAGCAGATAAAGAGCCTCCTTATGCAGAGAGGGGATGGGGATGATTTTTCTATCTGAAAAACACCAAATTGATGGGTCAGGGAGCAAAGCTCTTACCAGGAAAACAAATACAGATATTCTTTCTTGGACCAAGAATGAGAAGGAGAAGCTGTTAGACCAAGGATCCCCTTGCTTCTGTCACCACCACTTGCACACACACACAAACACACACACTAACACACTCCTGAGGATGCTGTTTCACAGTTGGAGAGCCGGGAGGTGCTTAGCTTTTGGGTAGTTCACTTCACATCCATGAGCTTCTGAGGGCCAGGTGCAAACCTGATCTTTTGTTCCTTGACTTCACCTCTTATTGCAGACTATAACCCTGTTTTATTCAATATTTCTTCATCTATTTGTTGATTTATTTATTCATTCAATAATGATTTATTGAGCATATGTTGCTCTCCAGACAGGCCCCTAGTAGATGGTGTACAATTATATATGCCCTGCTTTCAAGAACATATTGTCTTGAACGGAACATGACACATGCTATATGTATATGTATAATGGAGAAATGTGTTATAAAGGAGAAAATATTAAGTGACTTACAAGAAATAGAGTGAATCTGCTGTGGAAGCTCTGGGAATGAAAAAGAGGAAGTCTTGTGGTAGATGTTATATGGGAGCAAAGGATGGGAATGAAACATGGTGTCAAGTTCTCCAGAGATAGAAGTCCATTCCATGCTTAGGGCAGAGTTCTACCAAACATACCTTCATATGAGAACTGGTCCACGTTTAAGGTGATTAATGATAGAAGGGAAATAATTACAGACAAGAAAGTCATGGCTCTTTGGTAGTAGTGTGGGTGTGGCAGGCTGAAAAAAATGCAGACTGTATACTGTAAAAACAAATAAAAATAGTGTCACATATATTGCATTTTTTTCTTTTTTTGGAAATTGATACAGGGCAATGCACAGAGAAGGTGTTTGTTATATGTATGCTTTTTGAAAAAAATCCACCTTTCTGGGTCATTAAGGAGGAGAATGTTAAATGATCATCCTCTCGATGGGTTATTGCAACAGCCTTTGTTTTATCCTTAACATCATTCTGATGGACAGGTGAGCCTCAACTCAGTCACTTCACATTCATAATCTATCACATGGCTCAGAGCAAGTATGTTCAAATTCATGTATTCATCCATTTTTTCCAACACATTCTTATTGAGCCCTTACTATATGCTAAGTATCATTCTGAACTCCAAAGATTTGGTGATAAGAGAGAGAAGAGTCTCTTTTCTGAAGGAATATTTTTCATTAAAATTGATATAAACACATCATAATAGAATTTCAGACAGCCAGTATTACAAAGAAAAAATAGTAGGATGAAGGGGTATCTAAGGATTATTTGCGTAGGGAAACTATGGAAGTCCTCTCTGAATAAGTACATTTGAGGAGGGCACTCGATGAAGTGAGGAAGAAAACCATGTGAAGATTTGGGGGAGGGACTCAAGATTTCATGCAGAGGAACTAGCACATGCAAAGGAGATCCTCCAGGGCCTTGTGAGCCGTGATTTTAGGAGTCCGGATTACAGTCTGAATGTGAAGGAAAAAAGTAGAAGTATTAGGAACCTTAATAATAATACAGGTGAAAGGTTCACAAGAGGGTATCATGGTGAAGGATGTAAAAAGCATCCTAGTTATATTCAGGAAATTCTTCGAAGCTTGAACTCCTAGGACCTGCTCATGGGTGGGAGTATGGGGCATGAGAAAAATTCCCTATGGCCTGCCTGAGCAACTAGGCAAATGGTCCAAGCATTTCCTGAAATACAGCAAGCTAAAGGTCAAACCAATTACAGGATGGTTAAGAGGTTTGTTTTTGAAAATTGAGTTTTAGGCAAGCAGGTGGATAGATATCTGGAGCCCTAGGGAGAAGCTGGAGGTAGAAAGAGATATTTGGGACTGGATGAGATTACTCAGAGAGAGAATATAGAGGAGAAAAAGGGACCAAGGGATCAGCTAGAGAAATTCCCCCATCGTTAGCATTGGTAGGGGAGGGAGGGGCCAGCAAAACGCACAGAGAAAGAGTGACCAGCGAGGCAAGATGAAATCCTGAAAGCTAAGTGAAGAGATTGGGAGGAGAAGAAAGAGCTGCTGAGAGGCCAAGGAAGATGAGAATAGGAAACTGGCCTTTAGGTTTTACCATCTGGATGTGGATGGTGACGCTGACATGTTAGGATAACATGGACAGAGTGGCAGAGAATAAAGTGGAGTAAATCTAAACAGGCATTTGGGGTGAAGAAGTGGAAATAGTGAGGAAAATAGTAGGAAAAATGCAAGTGTGTGCTCATCCAGAAAGTTTGTATCCATTTCTTTCAGAACCACCACACCAATATTCTTTAACCGACTTGGCTTATTATGGTACCATATTTTATTTTTCCTGTTGCAAATTGTCTCAATTATCTAACAGAGGGGGAAAAAGACAAATATGCAGAAAGTTGGCCTTTGAAGGTCCTCTCAGCCAGAAAATAATTTGGCTTAAGTCTCTATCATGTATAGAGCATTAATTAATATTTTGTGTTGAGCTAGAACGAATCCTCTTCATTACAATTGAAGTGCGATTCCCTGGAGTCCAAGAACGACCAGATTCCTCTAGCTTAGGTGGAGCAAGGGCAGATAAAACAAAAATATATATAGTTTTAAGTTTCTCCTGACAGGCTATTGAGTTTTCTCTGTAAGAAAATATATAGAACTTAATTTTCTTCAACTATTTAGGCATTTTACCTCTTGTTGTATTTTTATTATTTATTTCTTTATTTACCCTCTGTCATAAATTTCTTTTGAGACCAAGTGAAGTGCTGAAGAAGGATCAATAATTTTGAGCTTACAGCTTTATTGATCTCCTTCTCTCTTTTAAAATTTTTATTTGTCCAACAGAAAAAAAAAACCCTAGGAAACAGGTTAAAAGGGAGAAGTCGTGATATTTTCTTACAGGTCTTTTTTCCTTTCTAAAGTGCAGTTCAAACAAAAACTTGCCTGCCAAAGCAGTTAGTGATGGTGCAAATCAAAGTATCTCTTTGCCTTGTGGGTAAAAGCAGGCATCTGACTGTTGGGTCCAGAGAGCAGGTTTTCATTACAGGAGAGACCAATGCTTTGTTAACTTCAGAACACACTCAGACAGGAGGGAATTTCAACTTAGATTCTTTCCTATTTTCTGTACTGTCTAATGCTTAAACACACACCAGACTTTTTGAAGAGGCAAGGGTACTGTTAATGTCTTATTGAGGAGGATCGTGTGATCTTCCTTGGAGATGTTTAATAGAAGAATGGAATTACTGAAAGACTTGTGGTGCACAGACTTAGCATTGATGAAGCCATTTATATACCAAAAAAAAAAGGAACTAAAAATATTTCACTTTTTTCAATGGTAACAAAATCCCTGTGAAGTTGAGAACATCACGTCCATGTTACCAATGATGTAACTAAGGCTCGCAGGTTAAGAGAACCCAGGCCGCCTCCGCCAGGTTCTGGATGTCTCTTTTGTACAGCCCTGCTCCTCTCCCCCCACTTCTGCCTCTGCATTCCCTTCAGAGGTGCCCCTGAGGTTTGCTTCAGAGCAGGCAGGCTGGAACTCCCAGGACCATGTTTTCCTGATGGAAAGCCCTGGGAGGCTGCCTGCTCTGTTGGTGGGCAGCCACAAATCTCTGCTCTGATTCTTTTCACCTCCCTCTGTGCTGTCAGGCTTGACCAAATATGGTTGCTTACCGATCACCAGAATGCAGTCTCTAGGACCTGAAATCTTCAGAGGTTCTCCTTCTCCTCTTAAGGACATATTGGAATACAGGTTTCTTCCATTTCATAAGTCCAATACTCATTGAAGGATTATAATGGTACCTTAAACATGAACTAAGAAAATGCACAAGAGAAGAAAATACTTACACATCAAAGATACAGGCACAAAGGAGGCACGTGTCACTAGACACTGGTTTCAGAACAAGTCTTAAAGCCAAACGTAGATATCCTGTGGGTGTTTCATGGGATCATTTGTTGGCACTGGTCTGAAGATTAGCGAGAGACTCAGAACAAGCCTCGTCGTCCTACCTCCATGAAGCCTCATTTGACCACCTTCTACTGTTCTGATGTTTGCTTCCTGCAGAAGAAAAGGAATTTCCTTCTGAGTCCCTGAGAATTAGTAAAATCCAGAAGATACTAGGTTGACCATATTTCCCTTCTTCTGTCCTGCCCAGCAGTACCTCATGGGAGTCTACTTTGACTCTAGCCTACCTTTCTCTCTTTCAGAGTCCAATTTTTGGCTCTTTGTAAAGCTGGTTGTTCCCTGTGAAAAAAGCTCATCTTTTTCACCTGTTTTTTAAGTGAATATCTGAAATTAAATTCTCTAGAGATTCTAAGTATTTAGATAGTGGGCATGTTTTTAACTGGACTTTTCCCTCACAGCCTTAGTCAAAGGCAAATGCTGTTAATCTCTCAGTAGCAGTGCGATAGAGCAGGTAAGAGCACACGTTCACACATGAAACTCCTTGAGTTCAAATCCTAGTCCTACTATCTAGAAACAGAGGTGAAGGATTCAGGCTCAGTTTTCTCATCTGCAACCTCTGTTGCAAATAAAATGTAGCACAGTGGTTGGCAAGCTTTTCCTTAAATTATCTGATAATAAATATTTAGGTATTGCAGGATAGGATGTAAATGAAGGATATTATGTAGGTACTTGTGTAACCATTCTAAACTTAATCATTTAAAAATGTAAAAACTGCCCCTAGTTCACAGACCGTAAGAAAAGAGGCAGCTGTCTGGATTCATGGGCTAGAGTTTCCTGACATCTGAGATAGCTCTTTTTACTGGATTATTGGGAAAATCAAAAGTGTCAGTACATGTAAAGTTATGAGATAATTCCCAACATGTAGTACGCATTTAGCAAGAGGTTTTTTTCCCCTTTCTTCTCTTGTGAAGTAAAAATCAATTAATGGAAAGGAGAGAAAGTGCATAGTCCTCTCCAGTCCACCATCTGAGGTTTATCTTCTTGTCTTACTGCAGTATCCAATTTCAAGAGCTTTTCATGGATTCCTGGTAAACCCAACTTTTTTCATTTTGTCAACAATTAATTCCTCCACCTCCCCTTTTAAAAAATCTTTACCATCCCAGTTTATATTATGCATCTGTTAGGCTATCTGAAATCCACTCTTTGTTATAAAATGGTCATCTGGAATACTTATTACTAGTCTCCCTTCCTACCATACTCAAATTTAACATGCACTCTTAAATGCCTGGGGTTGTACATACATGCTGCTTGACTTTTGCCATTGTCGGTTGATCATTATATCAGAAAAACAGAAAAATGATTCTGGTTTCCTGATTAGGGAGATACCACATAAATACAATAGATATATGAACCAAAGAAAAGGGATGTGTTGGTCCCTTAAATCTTATTTACCCTTGTGATCTTAAATATCTAGTTTCCACACCCCCTCTATAGTGACAAAAAAATGTTAAAATGTCAGTGGCCAGTCCCACATTTTTCTTATAACTACTATCTTCACCAGATATTTATAGTTAGAAAAATTGAATCACAGTATTGGACTCACCAAGGAGTCTTGGGCAGGGGCTATTTCAAGTTCTAGGTACTGACCTCCCAAAAGAAACGAGTGAGTGTATGTTACTAGGAACAATAACCTATCCCCACCACCTTTCAGGGCACCAGCTTGTCCGTTCTCATGCTTGGCTGCAAGAATGGCAGGTGAAGCTGAGTTCCTGGGTCTTCATGCTTTGGTTTCAACAAGCAATGGCAGTAAATCTTCAAGCAGAGACATCATTTTATAGATGGGGAAATCAGGCTCAAAGATATGAAGTCCCTTCATTAGGGATGCTGCATAGTGTCCAAGTTGAGATGTAAATGCAATTCCATCTAGGTATGAAGCCCAAGCCCCACACTTTTTTCCCACTGCCTTCTCCAGTCTCCCTGTACAATCTCCCTCCAGGGACAAGTACAAATTCTCAGCTAATCTTTTCCATAAATCACTCTCCTGTGGTTAGGGGTTGAGCTAAGTGCTGGATGCACAGTGACTGAGATTGGCCAAAGTCAAGAGTAGGCGGAAAGTGTGTGCTGGGTCACGGATGATCGAAGGTCTGGCTGGATGTGGTTAGGCTTCTGGAGTTATGTGAGACTGAGTAGTATGGTGGAAAAAGCTTCGAATTTGGGCTTCATAGCCAGACAGACCTGAATTTAAATCTCAACTAGGTCACTTCAAAGCCTTATTAGCTAAGTGACTTCCTATATCTAATCTTCAATTTCCCCATCTCTAAAATGGTAGCACTGATATTAGCTAAATAATTTTATTATACAGATTAGTAATAACTTATGTAAAATATTTACACAGTCCATGAAACCCATTAAGTGTTCAAAAAATGGTATTAATATTGTTATGCCACCAATTCAATTAATATCCTCATTAATTGATGCTCTATCTTTTGGGCTGGGACTTCAATGAGGAATTGGATTTTTCATGTTTTGGGTGAAATTTCTTTGGTAGATTTTTATCCCCTAGAACACCCACTCTGTGGGAAGGACTACTGAAGAGCTGGATTTCAGCAAGGTGTTCTTTTAGCCAACGTATTATCTTCAAGGCTAAAGAGCAGCTTCATGTGAAATGTTCCCAGAAGCAGTTAGTGGAGGCTGAAAAGAAATTGCCACCTTAACATGAAGACAAGTTTTCAGGTAAGTCCATCACTTGGAATCTTTTAAAAAAGGTATCTCTTTTTAAAGGGATAGTCTCCTAGTTGCCCCTATTAGGTATTTAGATGCTATATGATTATAAATGAATTATTTCCAGGTGGAAATATTTTTGACACCTCTCTTTTATTTCTGAGTCTTTTCTAAAATTCTCTATTTTTAAAGGAACTTTGTATTTAACCTACTTTGATTTTATTTTTTATTTTTATTTTTAAGGCTGCCTAAATAGAGGGGTTTATTTTCATCTTGACCCTTTATTTGTGCTCCCATCAGTTATAATCTGGAACAGAGAGGTCTATTCACTAAGCATTTACATGTGCCAGATACTGTTCTCAGAGCCATGGATACAGGCAGTGGTAGACAAGGAAACACAGATTCTCTCCTCTGGAAGTATAGTGACTCCTATTTATGAGTGTATAAATCTAGTTTATATTAACCTTTATAAACAGCTAATGGAGAGACATGGAAATGTCTTACATTTCCATTCAAAGTTATTATTCTTTCTATATTTAATATTATAATGGATTAAGATACAATAAAATTAATGTTAATTATGTTTATAGTGCTTAAGTATGCACAAGACACTTGGGTCACATAATTATAAAATGTAGCCCTTAACTATAACTAATGTACATTCTAGTTGGGCAGAAACAAATATAAACACAGAAGTAAACACTATCACATTCAAGTCATAAACAGCACTAAGGAAAATTGCAGCGGCTTGGACATTCATAGAGGCTCATTACCATGGGACTCCCTGTGAATTCAGAGTGAATAAGGAACAGAAAAGGAATTTTTTGTTTCTGTTTTTTTTTCTTTCACTGTAACAGCATAAGGGAAAAAAAAAATCTTAGAAAATAAAGCCATCCCTCTTCCTTTGTAAAAACCTGTGATGACCTCTCCTTGTCAAGATAGGGTTTCCCTTGGCAACCATTATCACTTATCCCCCTTTTCAACATGGCTCTGTAAATACAAATTGTTTTGAAGAGACCAACTGAAGATTGCTTTTTAACAAATTATCTGCTTTATCTCACTATGAATTATATGTTGACATGGACTCCTTTTTAAAGGAAATATATTTGTTGTCCATTATAAACATGTTGAGAAATAGTTTGAAAAATTTTAAGACAACTTTACAGAAGAATTACTCATGCCCTTTAATATGGTAACTTGAAGCCCTCAAAGACTTCTGCCTTTTACTTTTGATCCTATCTTTTAGATTCATCAAATATAACCTCATTCTGGCTTTAGATATAATTAAGGACATATGATTAAATCAAGTAGAATATCATGGCCTCATAAGTCAGAGTTAAGTATATGTAATTAAAGTGTATCTAAACAGCACATGGAAAGGTTTGAAAAGAGAAAAATAAAATAGTTCCTTGAAATCCAAGTAACCTTTTTATGCAGAAACATGGTGAGATTGACATTATCATAGAGATATTCTGGAATCAAGTCTAATTTAAATTTTGAAAAATTAATTAGTTGCAATGTATAGTTTTAATGAATTTTAGGAACACAGGGTTTTATTTGTGGCATTATATGCCACTTATTTCCCACCTATGGGCTGTAGAATTTAATTATCACTACCTTGGACTGTAGTAGAAGTTATAAATGGGAAAAAATATTGCATTAGCTGCTTTCTTCTCTCCTCTTCAGGAGAAATCTGGCTGGGTGAGGGGACTCTGACGCTACCTGAAATGCTGCTGTGTCTGACTTCTTTTCCCCACTAATGGAAGAAGAGCAAGTATTTTATGTACACATGAACAATCTCTCTCATTTCTGCTGTCCTTTTACTTTCCACTCATTCAGAGATGCACCATAACAAATATGTGCCTTACTTCTTGAAAAGCTGAATATATATAATAGTTATTAAATGCAATGAAAATATGAAAAGTTACATAGAAAAAATATTCTGTTCACACTTAAGTGTTTGAGGAGTTGCACAAAGAAAAAAAAAGAGATTTCTATGCACCTGAAGAAATGACTTTGCTTTTGCAATTGAAATACATTCATGACATCAAGTCTCCCTATGGCCAGGGCCATTTTATTTTTCAGAGAACCTCCTTGTGGTCCAGTCAAAGCTCCAAGTTTTCCCCAAGTGACTGCATTTCCTTGTTAGGCCATGTCAAGGCATCAATCAATGCACAATCCTAGTCACTTAAAATAGTAAATTTTTTCTTAGCCACAGTGACATCCCTCCACCTACACTGTTTGCCAATGATTACAATATCAGATTGCTTTGACTAAGGTCTACTTTCCTTAGTGCCAGGAAACTCAGATGACTGTCCAGGCCATTTTTATGCTTCCAAATTAAGGGGGAAAGCAAGTACACAAAAGACCTTTTTGACTAAAATCTTCACTGGTTTTCTTTATCAGTCTTCTAAAATCTAGTCTTTAAGGGTTAGCCACCAAAATACCACAGTGGAGGAAACAGAGGTACACTGGAGTGCAAACAGAGTAGGCAATGGTAATGCACAGAGACTGCTGCTAGGCTGTCAAACTGTCACACTCTGATCTTTCCAAAAACACTACATGGAATCATTGTGTCAACTCTCTTCTGAAACACTTTTTTACAGGGAAATGTTTGCTTATACAATAGTCTTGATGCAGATCACCATCCCTTCCACCTGAAAAAAAACAAGGTGGTATTAGAAACAGAAGTCATTAAGGTACATTAGCAGCAGTCACCATTTTAGATGCTATAACAGAATCTTCTGTGGAATTTTAGGGGCAGGAGGTCAAAGGAATTGAGTCCCTTTCTGTTTCTACTTGTGGCAGTTGGGACAGATCTAGAAAGCAGAAGGCTATAGTCCTCTTGATGACATTTTACAATTACTAAAATAATTACTTTGACCTGATTCCTAAGATAATTGTTTGACCTGGGTGAATAGCCCTACCTTAGAGCATTTGTCAAGAACAGTCAGGGTCAGTTGTTTCACACTGAAGTTGCCTGATGTTGCAGTACAAGTTGGGGAAAACAAAAGGCTGAGAATAATCTTAAAATAAAAACCTGCAGTTCAGATGTCAATAGGAGCTTTTCTTTCTTTTTCTTTTCTACCGAATATACTTCATATTGCAATGGGTATTTAGTGTTTTCCAGTATTTCTTCATCAGGTCCCTATTTTGTTCCCTCATGGAACTTTTGTGTTTATTCATTCAATCAACAAATAGAATTGAGGTCCTACTATGTGTCAGGCATACCGCAAAGAACTGAGGATACCATGGTAACCAGAGTAGATAAAGTCCGTCTTCACAGACCTTAGATTTAATAAGGCTAAGGTATGCTAATAAAATTGTATGTAAAATTATAACAGTGATCAATTATTACAAAAAGAGTTTAAAATGGTACTTAAAATTATTTTTACTCCTTAAAGAGAGAGATAGATGCACAGTCCTGTAAGAATTTATAACCAGGAGAAACATTTCCATAATAGTGGACTAAGGACCTCTGAAAATCCTCTTCTCCATGAAAACAGAAAATACACTGACAAAAATGATCAAACTCAACTTTTTCAGAGCTTAAAAATAACCAAAGGTTTTCAATACTCTAAATAGTCTTTATTCAAGAAAAACTGGTGACTCTCAGGAAGAACAGTGAGCTTTATGGTGTTTTAACTGGTCTGATTGCCTCTTCTCTCCACCTCTGCAATACACGTGAAAATTAACAGCCTTGTGATTATTGTAACTTTGGAAACCAGCAGCCTATCAGCCACAGAATTGGGTAGAAAGTATTTGGAACTATCTAAGAAACCATCTCCAGAAAATTACCACTATTTGATTTGACCTGTCTAGATGCTCCATGAAAATTTCTATTCATAGTAATCTTTTTTCTTTTACCAGACTCAGAGCTTGACCTGGGTGAATAGTCCTACCTTGAAGCATTTGTCAAGAAAAATCAGTGTCACTTCTTTAACATTGCAGTTGACTAAAGCTGCAATACAATTTGGGGAAAACAAAAGGCCAACATAATCTTAAAAGAAAAACCTGGGAGTACCATGTCAATCAAAGTTTTTGAAAAACTCTGATATCTAGAAGATAATATCTGATATTTGAACATCTAGAAGATGATGTGCATGTGCAGAGGTATGCATATGCCCAGGAAAGACCTGTAAAGGACCTACTCTCTCACTTCTGTATGGCCTTGAAGCTCTGAACAAGTAGGCAGTCAAAGCCAAGGGAGGACTTTTAAACTGTCTACTAAAGCACTGAAGGTGTGTCTGGACCACTTAATAATTCAAGGAACTTATAAAAATATCTGTCCAATTATTAACTAAATACTCAGCTAACTGAACAGAGCCTTCAGTGGCTGTATATGAAAAATAATACAGAATTTACAAATTATTCCAGGAAAGTTACTAAACAAACAGTAGAAACAATAATAAACAGCAATGAAAACAAATGCTGAAGAGGGAAGGGAATTTTTTTTCCAGAGTTACCACATTGTATTATTTGAAGTTTCCAGTTTTCAACAAAAACAGACCTCACATCTAAAACCATGGAGGTCAGAAGACAATAAGATAGCATTCTCAAAGTACAGAAAGTAATAAGAAATAAACAAAAACCATGTCAATCAAGAATTCTATATCCAGCAAAACTATCCTTCAAAAAATTGAACAAAAGCCATTACCATATAAACAAAATCTGAGAAAGTTCATTTCTAAAAGACATGCCCTACAAGAACTACTGATGGTGTCCTTCAGTCCTAAATGAAAGCAAATTAGATAGTAACTCAAATCTATGTGAAATAAAAAGCACCAATAAAGGTAACTATAAATGTAATTATGAAGAACATTATGCATGTATATTTGTTTTTAACTCTTTTCATTCCCTACTTATTTAAATAAACAACTGCATAAAGCAATAGTTTTAAAACTGGTAGTTTTATAATGTAAAAGTTATCATTTGTATGGAAATAGCACAAAGGAGAGGTAAGGTGACAATATTTGAACAAAATTTTATTTATTATTGAAATGAAGCTGTCACTAATTTGAACTAGATTGCTTTGTTAATATGGTAATTATAATATCCAGAACAACCACTAAAAAAAACAACAAAAACATATTGTAAAAAAATAACAAGGAAATTAATGTTGTATAGTAGTTAATAAATGTTTTACATAAAGGAAGACAGTAATGGAGTATTAAAGGAATAGAAAAAACACATAACAATGAATATAGAAAAAAATAGAAAAATGGTAGACATGAATGCTACCTTTTCAGTAAAAATCATTCAATGTAAGGACTAAACATTCTAATCAAAAGGCAAAACTTGGCAGAATGGATAAAAATAAAATAATCCAATTATAGTCTGTCTATGAGAGATGTGCTTTATATTCAAAGACAAAAATAGGTTTAAAAAATGGGAAAAATATCAATCAAACAGTAAAAGAGAACTGAAATGGCTAATATCAAACAAAATAGACTTTGACAAAAACTGTTACTAAAGAGAAAGAAGAGCATTTTATAACAATAAAAGGGTCAATCCATCAGGAAGACATAACAGTTATATGTTTATATATATAATTATACACGAGTGTAGAATCACATGAAATACTATGTTTCTCAATAAAAAATGGAAATCTGAATAGATCTATTGCAAATAAAGAAATTTAAATTGTTATAGAAAAACTCCTACAAAGAAAAGTCAAGGTCCAGATGGCTTCATTGGTAAATCCCACTTAAGGTTTAAAGAAGAAATAATGTTAATACCTTACAAATTCTTCCAAATAATTCCAATATGTTATATAAGACACAAAAATTATTATAAGTATATATACATCTGACAACAGTCTCAAAATACAAGAAATCAGAAAATATAGAAATGCAGGAAGAAATAGCAATTCAATAATAATATCTAAAGACATGAATACCCCATTCTCAAAAGTAGAACAATTAAGAAGATCAACAAGGAAACAGAAGACATGATAAACACTATAAAAAGCTTAGACCTAACAGACATCTATAGAGCATTCCACTTAACAATAGAAAAAAACACAGTTTTCTGAAGTGCACATGGGGCATGTTGTAGGATAGACTATTTGCAAAACAAACCTTATAAATTTAAAAGGATTTAATTTTATGAAGTATATTCTCTGACTATAGTGGATCAGAGCTAGAAATCAGTAACAAAAGTAAATGTAGAAGAGTCATTCATATGTAGAAATTAAGCAATATGTTGCTAACTAACCAATATGTCACAGAAATCAAAACAAAATTAGAAAATACTATGAGATGAATGTAAATGAAAACACAGCATGCAATTAACCTATGAGGTGCAGATAAAACAGTACTTGGAAATGTACAGCTGTAAATGCCTCTATTAAAAATGAACCCTTTACACTGACTCTATAGAAAGAAGAGTGATAAACCTAAACATGCTGAAGAAAAGTGAATAAAAAGATTAGAGTAAAACTAAATAAAATTGAGAATAGAAAATAATAGAGAAAAATAAAAGAAAAAAGTTATTTTTTTGAAAATAGCAACACAGTTAACAAAACTTTAGCTAGACTGAGGAAAAAAGGAGGTCTCAAGTTACTAAAGTCAGGAATGGAGATTGGGTGAGGAATATTTCTACTGATGGCATAGAAACATACAGGATTATAAGGAAATAATATGAACAGTTGTATGCCAACAAATTAGATAATGCGGATATACATATGCAAAAGACACAAGAGTGTAGAATCACATAAAATACTATAAGTTACTCAATAAGAAATAGAAACCTGAATAGATCTATTGTAAATAAAGAAATTTGAATTACAATAAAAACTTCCCCAAAAGAACATACAAGGCCCAGATGGTCTCATTGTTAATTTCAACTTAAGGTTTAAAGAAGAAATATTGTGAATACCTTACAAACTCTTCCAAAAATTAGAAGAGACATGAACACCCTCCAATTTGTTCTGTGACATCAGTATTACCCTGATTTCAAAACCAGACAAAGCCCTCACACCTAAAGAAAATAATAGACTATTGCCCATTATGAACAAAAACACAAAATCCTCAACAAAATACCAGCAAACTGAATCCAACAACATAGTAAAAGGATTATACACCATGACCAAGTGCAATTTACTCCAGGAATGCAAGATTGGTTTATTGTACAAAAATCAATAAATGCAATATGCCATATTAATAGAATAAAGGAATAAAGCCACCTCATCATCTCAATAGATACATAAAAACCATTTGACAAAATCTAACACCTCATAATGACAAAATACTGAAGAAGCTAGGATTTGAAAGGATTTATTAATCCTGATAAAACACATCTATGAAAAACCCACAGCTAACATAGTTACTGGTAAAATATTGAGTGCTTGCTCCTTAAGATCAAGAATGATATGAGGATGCCACTTTCACCATTATATTCAATATTGTACTGGAGATTCTAGAAAGGACAGTTAGACAGGAAAAAAGAAATAAATGACACCCAGATTGGAAAGGAAAAAATAGAGCTAATCTATTCACACACAAAATGATCTTTTATATGGATAATCTTAGGGAATCCATAAAAAATAATAGAACTAATAAACAATTTCAACAAGCTTGTATTTATAAGATCAATATACAAAAACCAGTTATACTTCTGTATGATAGCAATAAACAGTTCAAAAATGAAATTAAGAAAAACAGTTCACTTATAAATGTGAGTACCAAATATAGCATCAAAAAGAATCAAATAATTAAGAATGAATATAAGAAAAGGAGTGCAAAACTGACTCTTTGAACACTACAAAACTGTTGAAATTCATTAAAGAACATGTAATAAATGGAAACCATCATGTAATCATGGGTTGGATAACTTTCTTATTGTTAAAATGGAAATAATTTCCAAATTATTTATCCATTCAACATAATCCCCCCAAAAATTCCAGGTGCAGTTTTGCAGAGCTGAATCCTAAAATTTGCATGAAAATGTCAAGACCCAGAGGAGTCAAAACAGTCTTGAAAAAGAACAACGAAATTCAGAACTCACACTTCTTGATTGCAAAAGTTACTACAAAGCTAAAGCAATCAAGACAGTGTGTTACTGGCATAAGGGACAGACATACAGGTCAATGGAGCATAACTGAACATTCAGAAATAAACTCTTACATTTATGATCAACTCGTTTTTGACAAGAGAGCAAAGACTATTTGGTAGCAAATGAATAGTCTTTTCAAAAAATGGTGCTGAAACACATGCAAAAAAATCAGCTCAAAATAAAATCTGAAGTAAGAGCAAAAGCTACAAAATTTTTAGACTAAAACATAAAATAAATCTTTGTGATTAATGGATTAGGCAATCTTAGATATCACACCAAGAGCACCAGCAACCAAAGAGAAATAAACTGGACTTCATCAAAATTAAAAATTTTGTGCTTCAAAGGTCACTATTAATAAAATGGACAGACAATGCACAGAATGGGAGAAAATATTTATAAGTTACATGTTTGATAAGGTGTTAGATCCAGAACATATACATGTTATATGTATTTACATAAATGAATAAACAACTCAATTTAAAAATGGGCAAATAATCCATACAGACATTTGAAAATAACATATAGAAATGTTTAATAAACACATTAAAAAATGCTCAACATCACAGTCATTAACAAAATGCAGCTCAAAACCATAATGAGAGCCCCTTCGTACCCATAAAGATTGCTAATGTTAAAAACAAAACAAAACCAGAAAATAAGTGTTGGAGAGGATGTGGAGAAATTAGAATCCTGGTACATTGCTGATATAATGGTAAAATAATGTAGCCTTTTGGAAAACATTGTGGTAGTTTTTCAAAAGGTTTAACATTGCATTATTAAATGACACAGGAGTTCCACTCCTACATATATTCCCAAGAGAAATGAAAGTATGCACAAGTCCATCAAGAATTTGTATATTTCTAGCATTATTTACAGTATCCAAGAAGTGGGAAAAACTCAGTATCTATGAATGGCTATTAAAATCCCTTCAGATGGATATTCAGCTTGTGAATGGGCAAGCAAAATGTGACTTGTCCATACAGTGGAATATTATTTGTCTATAAAGAGGAAGGAAGCACATGACACAGCATGGATGAACCTTGAAAATAAACATGCTAAGTGAAAAAAGCCAGTCATAAAAAGCCACGTGTTGTATGATTCCATTGATCTGAAATATTTAGAACAATGAAATCCATGCAGGCAAAAAGTAGATTAGTGGTTGCCAAGGAAGAGGCTGTGCAGAGTGACGGCTTCTTTTGGGGTCAGTGGAAGTATTCTGAAATTAGATCGCAGTGTGTGTTTACTAAGCACTGAATTGAACATTTTAAAGGGATGCATTTTACGGTCCATGAATTATATATCTCAATAAAGCTGTCATTTTTTAAAAGTGTTTATTATCAAGAGATTTGACTGGGATGAGTAACCATCCTGATTTGCATGGGATCGAGGTGTTCCAAGGACTCAGGACTTCCAGAGCTAAAACTGAGAAAATCCCAGGCAAATGGGGATGTGTTTGTCACTCTGACGCAAGGGAGGAAAGCTTGAATTAGGATTTGAAGGATAAAAAGGAAATCAGTAGATGGAGTTGGGAGGGGATTGCACATACTAATGCATTGGGGAAGAGGAAAAATCCAAGGGAATGAAAGAATGGTGATGAGGGCTGGTGACCTTGTTTGCCCTGAGGCTGGAGAGAGGTTTCCATGCTCCATAGGGGAGAGCAAAGCCTCTAGGTATTTGTATGTCTGCCTCCTCTGATATGACAGGTCCCCATACTAATTTAGATGGGGTTCTTATCACTCTGGTATTCCTCAGTGTCAGGGATAGTGCCTGGCACTTAGGAAGCACACAATAGACATCTGGGGACAGTGTTGGCCAAAGTTTGATTTTATGGTTTCTGGCCTGTGGTACAATGAGGTGCAGATGGATGTTCCATAGTCTCCAGCTTCCAGGTCTTTGCTGTTTCCTCCTTTGCTTCTTTCCTTCTCTTCCCCAGACTCCGCTGCGAAGAGCTGGGAGGATCCCAGACAGAAAGCAAGGACACCAAAGGGATGTGCTTTCAAAGGTGGGAAGTGACAGCCAGAGCTTCAAGTTTTTGGCTTTTAATTAAGTAACTTGTGGTTGAAACTGACATCAGCTTTATCTCTTTCTGCACCTTCCTTACATTAACATGCGCCTACCTTGTCTGCCGTTTGCTGCCTCTCAGGATGGCAGAACCCGTGTTGTCAGGCGACCAAAAGCAGCTCTTGGTGGCAAGTTGAGCAGATGCATATGTCAGTAGAAACATAAGAGAGACAGACAGGAAAAAGCACAGAGCAACAGAGGGGAAACAGAGTTAGATAGGAGCTACGACTTGTGGGGAGAGGGAGAGAGTGAAAGAAATTCTGGGAAGTGCACACAGTGCGGGGTGAAAGAGGCCAGTGGAAATAAGTCATGAGGCGTTGCAAAAGCTACAAAAAAAAAAAAAAAAAGCCAGGAAGGATGACAGGCACAAAGAGAGTAATTCTGTCTGTCTCGGCAGAAGAGCCCCTTAAGTCTTTGCTTCTGCTGAGATTCAAATGCAGGCAGCCCAGTCACTAAAATGCTGTTCCTGAATTCCCCAGGTTCTCCTGGAAATTACTGATGAGCCCTACATCAGAGCAGCCAAACACAAATCACACGTTTCCCCTCTTAAAACGGTGCATTCAATGTTGCTTTCTTCTCTTCTGCCCAATTATCCTATTTGCACTCAAAAGGAAAGTTATACTTGAAAGCATATTAGAAAATATTTATTTAGAATGCTATTTGCCGCATTGTGACAAGGTGACAAGGCTAGGTAATAAGTAGGGGACACTTTCGTTGGAAAAAGAAAAAAAAATTAAACGGTAGCATCGAAGGCAGCATTTCTCTTTCAAAACACAACAAAATCACCTTATAATGAGGAGTCATGGAGAGAACTGAAGATGCTGCTGTTACTACATACCCATCTTCAAAACCCTATTGTTCTCGTTGAAAGGGAGAGCACCAGAGATGGAAAGAGTCAGTAAATTAGAAGAAAGGAGAAAAGCATAAATAAGTTATGCTCCCTTAAAGGCACACAGGCGAGATGAAATTCATATTTTAAAAAGGAATCTTTCGGCTATTATTAAAACTTAAAGAACTTTGCAAAGCAGCTAAATTACTTTGTATCATTTAGTCTGTAAGCTGTCTTTCTCTGTCTCAATTTGTATCAAGAGTCCAGAGGAAAGGAGAGGTCAGTTTCCCTTTGATTTTTGTTGCTTTACTTCCCAAGTTTCCTTTATTTGTTTTCTATCCTTGTGCATTTGCAGCATTTGCAGCTACACCCACACATCTTCTTTAGAGAGAAATCACATTTCCTTAATTCCCTTTTTATTGTAAAATCTAAACAAAATGTACAATAACTTTTTTAAGCAGAATCAACAAGGCCCAACCGAAGGCATCTGGCCATTTCTTCCTGCCCTCCCACCCTGTGTATTGAGAACCTGCTATACAGTAGCCACTCTACTAGACACCATGGAAGGGTGTAGGGCCCTTTGCCATTCAGGGTTTTTTTTTTTTTTGCATCATGGATTTCACTGGAGAAATGAATCACCTCTTAATCCTTGCATCCCTGGGCTGCCATCTCTTCCCCTACCCTGGAAGGACCATAGAATCTTTCCTCTTTACAGCAGTGGTTTTCAGTTTCATCCTCAGAGTAGCAGCATCAGAATCTACTGGAAACTTGTTAGAAATGCAAATACTCAGACCATATGTTATACCTCCTGGATCAAAACTCTGGGGGTAGGGCTGGCAATCTGTAACTCTTCTGTATGCTTACATTTGAAACAATGTCTCTACAGAATGACTAACAAGCCACCAACCCAAGCTCTAGTCATGTTTACCTCTTAATACACTACTGGAATTAACCAGACTTCCGTAAATTCAGAAGTGGGTACAAAGGAAAAGGAGACATACAAGATGGAATAGGGTAGCTTTATTTAGATTTACTCCTAAATTTAATCAAGGATCAGTTAGGAAACCCAGAGAAACCAACCTATTGAATATATTTCTCCCAAACAGCCTGACTTCTTTGAGAACTATGACTTTCTCCAGCATGGCTGACAAAACGACAGGTGTATTAACCTCACAGTTTGTAAAATTCCACAATCCTCATTTGCTGAATATTAATTAGTTCCAGTCTCTTTCTTTCCAAAGGCTTCCAATGCCTTATACTCATCCTCTTCTTCAATTAAGATGCAGAATCTTGGTCCTTATAGCTACTCTGGCCTTTTGATAAAATGCTAAATCCAGAGTTTACATTGTATGCCATGATTAGACTACATACAGTTGTTGGTTATTTAACATAAATTGTACCATATTAGGCTTTACTTTGAAATTAACTGATGTTACCTCATGAAAGAGCATTTTTATGTGTATGACTGACTTACTATGGTTTTCCAAATAAGCAATGACAGCAGATATTATGCTTACGTTTTCTTTTTTTTTTTTTTATGAGAGCAAGGCAGAGGCTTTTATTTAGAGAGAAAGTGAGAGGACAGAGTTCCTGGATCAGGCCAGGAGGGGACAAGAAAATCCCAGATATTATACTTTCTTACAACTGAAGTAAGGAAAATGGAACTATGGACAGGAAAGGAATGGATTTTTTCCATCAGTACAGAGTGTTACTTACACTTAGGATGCAAACTTCTTGGCTTTTTATATGCCTGCTAGCTGATGTGCTATTATTTCTAATTTTCAGACCTTTGCTCCTATGGAGGAAGCAAATACATACAAACAGTAAGAAGATACTGATGCCGCTGTTCTTGTTAGCGGAGTCGAAGAATGAACTTAGCAGACAGTCAAGGTAGGAGAGCCAGGGTAGAGGCTTTTATTGAGAGATACAGTCAGAGGGCAGAGCTCCTGGCTCATGCCAGGAGGGGACAAGAGCGCCGGGGATGGTGCATTGTCTAGGGGATTTATAGGCAGTTGAGGATTTGGGGGAACTGATAAAGGGCTTAGGGTGGGGACTTGTTAAAAGTGGATCTAAGATGTCTGTTCTTGATGAGCTATTAAGTCCCTTTTAGCATGCTAAAGTGAATCTTACACATGATTACAAATAATTAGCATAATAAAAACATGGCCTACTTTCTTTATTTGGGCAGTATTGATTGATCTCACTGAAGAATGACTCTAGAGCTTAATGTTTAACACAGAGTTTTGATGAGTTTTGGTAGGGGGTTTCCTTGCATGTAGTTACATTGCTCTGACTGTAAATATCCTGCCTTGCTTTTTCCGGAGGCCCTCACCCTATTCTGTCTAAGCCCATGGTCCCTGTCTCAGTATTGGACTATTTGACAGGTCCATTAATGCCATCTCGCTGCCCAGCCAATCTTCTTTTTGCTATCTTTGGAGACCAAGAACTGGAATGAACTCAGGGAACTGGAGAGTTGGGGGTGAGAAGGCTGCATTCTAGACTCTGATAGCTGTGCTTCAAAGTCCTGCGCCAGGATGAGTGCTGACAGCAGTTTGACACTCTGTCTCCTCTGTTCCGACAAGCAAAGACTCTCCTTTTTAGGTTTTTCCTCACCTGGTATGGGCTGAGAGATGTCATGGGGAGCTGAGCTGTAAACTGAGACCTCATGATGGTATACCTAAGACATCAAATGTTTTGAATAGCCATACATTTGGGCAATCCAAGGGGATGAAAATGTGTCTTTCCTAATTGATGGTCTGTCTTTACATTTTCCTGTGGTTTCCCTCTTGTATTCCTCTCCTGCAGGATCCTGTACCCTATTAATGTGTGAGAATGTTAGTGAGAAAAGATTGTTAAAGAAATTCTGTTAGTATAGATATGACAAGGTAGATCTTCTGGGAAACAGAGTGTGAGGCAGAGATTAGCATGCTGGACTTTAATTAGGGAGTAGTTGAGATCAACACCTACAGAAGGTAACCTAGGGCATAGAATTGGGTAGAGAGAAAAACTGAGCTGGGATGCAGTCCTAGCTGACTTTCTCAGGTGACCCCATAACAGCTTTTAGATCTTGGAGGCCTAGCTGGGACAAGGGAGGGCAGAGCTTTATGTTTGTAAGTCCGGGGAGAAGAAGTCCCAGGGCAAAATACCTCTAAAAAACAAAATCAATCAAAGGGAGAAATAAAGTTTAAAATCTGTTTATTGCTCACAAACTGCAGCCCTGGGCTGTCTCTCTTTCCTGCTCCAGCAGAAGCACTCACCTCACCTCTTGGGTACAGATAAACCCTCCCTGCCCAGGTAATCACCCACTGATGGGGAGATGAACTTCTCTTCACCTCTGAGGAATGATGCAAATGCACTAAAGCCATACTTCTTTCCACCTCTGAACACCTATTGAGATGCAGATGTACTAAAGCTAGGCGAGATATTCTGGAAATGTTATAATTTTACCCAAAATGTTCATTAGTCAGTCATTGGCTTTGGGATGTTTGGAAAAGGATGTATGACTTTGAACAAAGAAGTTTTCTTTAGTCATACTGACGTAATCCCAAAATAGAGCTGATAGGTAAGGGCCCCTTTGGACAAATTATTGTCAAGAAGGGGGGAAAATTATTCCTGATGGAGGATTGATCTGGATGGCTCATTATTGGATCAATAGCAGGTACGTGAGTCCTCTCAGAAGAGCACCTGGAGTCTAGGCAACATTTTAGAGTCCATAAGTCCTTGAAAGAGATTCCTATATGAAGGTTGCATTTGTACTTGCCTCACCTGTAGCCTAAAACTTGCAGGCACTTCCAAAAAAAGACCACCACCAAAAGGATATAGAGCTGATCATACGAGACTCCCTTTACTTTTTATAAGTCCAAATGAAATGGGTGGCCAAGAGACCAAAATCCAAAATGTCTGAAGAATATTAGGCTTGCGAAGTTATGTGAACTTTCTTAAAATCACCTGTAATATTGTTCCTGCAATTTTCCCTTTAATACTGATCTTCCCTAGATGGAAATACAGCCACCTCTGATGTTGCTTTTTGCTATTCAGTGAGTTCTTGATAACGATCATTAGACTTCTGTTCGTTGATTGGAAAGACTTTTTGCATACTCTAAGAACACCAACTGGCATTAGAAATGCAGTCTTCATGCCAACAAGGACATTTGATACCTAGTATAACTGTTTTAATAAAATACCAGCAAGAATCCTTCCAAGAAGATAGTTTCTTGTACACAGGGTAACTCTTTGAGGATCAGTAGAGGCAAAAAAGCATGTTACCTAATTTACCAAGCTATCATCTGTTATAATATAGAACATACAAAAATAATAATATAATTCTGTATAGGCTTTCTTACTCCAAGATCTTGATGGATAATAATTCCACTATATGAAAGGCATATGGCTTAAGGCAATATCCACAGGGTAAAGAGCACTGACTTTGCCATCAGGAGGATCTGGTTTTGAAGTCTTCATTTTGCTTCTTATTATAATGGTCTTGGATGATTACTCCTCAGACCTTCAGTTTTCTCATCTGTAAAAGAGACCAACGTTTCACAAACTTCACAGAATTATTTTGAGAATTAAATGTAATGATGCATTAGATTTTAGCACATTACATGGTCGTAATTTGATGCTTATTAGCTATTATCTGTATTACTCAAAACCTCTGGATTTCTGTAAATAACTAAATTCTGCAGAACAATAGCCCTGACTAAAGATCTAAAATAGGAGGACTTGGAGGTCCTTTGGAGTCCTGGACCGCTAGGCCTTCCTTATGTTTTCAGGCAGTTCTAAACTTTTGGATCTGAACCATTATTTTGAATTGTACTAATCACCATCAGCTACAGCTGGAAGACTGGAGTCATTTCCTTGGGAAGATGACCTACTTACACCTATCTCAAGCCACTCATTTTTTTTTTCCCATTTTTTTTAGTAAGGTATTATTGATATACACTCTTATGAAGGTTTCACATGAAAAAAAATGTGGCTACTACATTTACCCATATTATCAAGTCCCAACTCATACCCCAATTCAGTCACTGTCCATCAGTGTAGTAAGATGACACAGATTCACTATTTGCCTTCTCTGTGCTACACTGTTTTCTCCGTGGTTCCCCACACCATATGTACTAAGCATAATACCCCACAATCCCCCTTCTCCCACCCGTCCCACCCACTCTCCCTTTGGTAACCACTAGTTCTTTCTTGGAGTCTCTGAGTCTGTTACTATTTTGTTCCTTCAGTTTTGCTTCATTGTTATACTCCACAAATGAGGGAAATCACTTGGCACTTGTCTTTCTCCACTTGACTTATTTCACTGAGCATAATATCCTCCAGCTCCATCCATGTTGTTGCAAATGGCAGGATTTGTTTCCTTCTTATGGCTGAATAGTATTCCATTGTGTATATGTACCATATCTTCTTTACCCATTCATCTACTGATGGACACTTGAGTTGCTTCCATATTCAAGCCACTCATTTTTGTCTATTTTTTGTTATCACAGTACTGAAACAGAATTTATGGAGTAAATTGTCTTAGGCTTTGTTACAATGTAACTACATTAGTGAAAACTACCTGAAATGATTATGTCTATTGACTTTGTTGCTCCTGCATTTATTCTTTCCTCTCTTGCCCCCCCAAAGCAATAATGGGATTTCACACCTGGATCCTATTTAAATATCTATGATTGATTAAACGGACAATGGTCTTCCACCTTGGCCATTTGCAAATTAATGGTATGTCAGGACAGAGAAGATCAGAGATTTTGACATAACTAAACATTGCATTCATTCTTGCAAGGAGAAATCCTCAGGCATCTAATTCAGCATTGGATTCTGAAGAAGGTAGTCAGTAGAGACTTGATAACTAATTTGTGTGAGTAGATGAAGCTGAATAAGACACATTACTGAAACCTCATTCCAATTTCTTGAAACATAATATTTGATATATTTATAAAGCACATGTAAATCATCAGAATCTTTCCATTTTCAAGATTCCATTTCATAGATTATTTATGAATATCTTATTACAGAATCCCATTTATACCTCCGTTAGACTTCTAGCTAAGCAATTGTACAGTTCATACTACATTATGTCTTACAAAATATCACTATGTGTAAGTACATGCACCCCTCTTTCCTGAGTGCCTATTTATGGCATGTTCTGGTTTGGAGGAAGTGCCTCCCACCATATGAGATAGAAGGCAGCAGGGGAAGCTAGGGATAACAAGTAGTTAGAAGCGTTTTTGTCTCAGGAAGTCATAAATGGCAAAACAAGAGCAATACCTAGGTAAAATAACAATTCAATAATTATGAGCCACGTACCTACTGTGGCTGAGACTCTGCTAGGTGCTGGAGAAGGAATGACACACACTGCATACATAGTGGGAGCCTTATAGTATTGGGTGCACCTATACCCAAGGCTTGGTCATTGTCAAATCATTATTCCTAAGAGATTCTGATCATTTGCTTATGCATTCAATGACAGCATATGGCTTTTCTACATATGGTCTGTGTTTACATTTGTGTGAGGTATACAGGCGGCTTTTACCTGCTTGACTTAGCATAAGATTTCTAGCCCAAAGTATAAAACTAGGATATGAACTCCTATGAGACATAACTAACCTAACACTAATGGAGCTGATTTTTTTTTTGTTTACTCAGCTCTTGTCTTATTTGCAAGGCAGGGCCTAAGTAGGAGAGCCAAGAATTGTTTGAGCAATATCAATGCCTTTGAATAATTATATAACTTCAAAATTTGATGGCCTTGGAGGATAACACCCATCTGAGTGTGTACGTCTGAAACAATTTGTCCAAACTGTGGTATGTGACTTGTTAGTGATCTCCTGTATAGCCAGGAAACTGTGGAGAATTTCTCGGGAAGTTCCACTTCTGTTCAGTGAGGCAACCAACAGAATGGGACTCCTGATACTACAGTATATGTGCCCAGTGGAAGTACACACATCTGTAAGCCTTGATTATTTTTATCATGTTTATAATTCACATAAATACACCCCATTTACTAATAGTCAATGGTTGCTTACCGCCAGCTGTTAAGGATTAATTACATTGCATTTTCATAAGAGAAACACTGTTTGCATGTACCTCAAGCAACCTCTGAGACACAACCTGTCCAATTTAGGACGCTTTCTCCCCAAGGACAGACTGCACGCAATCTTATTTCAGTTTTGAGACTGTAGTTTTCACTGAATTCCCAGTGAAGCCTCACTCATTCTTGCCTAATGATGGTGATGGGAAGTGACCCAATTCTGAAGCACTGAATATTATTCCCTTGAGAATTCAGTCTCCAATCTAGAGTTCAGATGGGAAAATGGTACCAAGATGTAGAGTTAACTTACAGTTAACTGTCCTATATCTTCCTCTATCGTGTAAGATAATACATGACAGAAAAACTAAGATTATTGTTTTTAGATTTCATACCTGATTCTAGTCCTTATCTCTAAGACATGTAATTAGAGCACATGCCTCTTTGATATGCTTATTCATGGCCACTGACTTACAGTATAGTGCCCAAGTCAATAACTCACTCCTTTAGTGTGCAATGCAGGGTCAGCTAATAGATTTCAATATGTAAGATGTTAAGTTTCAACTATTTTCAACAGACTCTGTTAAGCCTTTTAGAAACAGAATCAAGATCAAGAATACCCTCAAGGACCCTACAATTTCAAGGAAGGCATATACATACAAATAATCAAAATGGCAGGCCATACATGGTACATGCTAGAACATGATAGATGGGTAAGAACATTTCTGGAATCAACTGTCTCTTCTATTGCTATTATCATTCCCCATTTTGTAGATATATTTTAACCCTCTTATGTGGACTATGTCCAAACTCATCTGATTGCTTCCAGTGTCACTCAAAACCCCCTTGCTCACAGCCACCAGAATATTTGTCCTGAAAAAATATGCAAATATAGCTCTGTTGTCCTGCTTGGACCTCTTCAGTGCCTCCTCATTACCTATAGGATAAAACCTGACCTCTTCTGAATGGCTTGCCAGGTCCTTTCTGATTTGGGTCCAGTCTATCTGGTAAGCTGCATTTCTCTCCTTTTCCCCAGTTGCTCCTACACTCATGGCACACTGAACTATTTATGCTTTCTTACCTCTGACCTTTACACAAGCCTAGATTGCTTTGCTTGCCCTTGCCCTCATCACCCAGTAAGCTCAGCTCCAGCTGTACTTGTCCAGTACTCCATGGCATGCATTGGATAAATATAGGCTTCTGTGCCTATCTCTGGGATAGACTGGGACTTCCCATGTTGTATGTGCTGGTTTATGAGAGGAAGTATAAATAGGCCCTGGCAGCAAGATCCCTGCAGCGATGGGCCTGCCCTGTTCATCTTTGCATGCCCAGGATTTAGCACAGGGCTATGTGCACAGTAAGTACTCAAAGTAGTTCGTTGAACAAAAGAGTGACATAAACGGCAGTGGAAAGAGTGGTTACCATGATTTAACTTCGTTTAAAAAAGAAGAAAAAGAAAATGACAGCAGGGCTGATGGTTTTATTCTCTCACTTAGGGATCTGGCTGTTTTAGAATCTTCCCGAAGGCTTTGCTTACAGGAGTTCGGCCTTGCTGTGATTTCAGAAGCTGAACAGCTACAGGCTTTGATGACTCCAAATAATGACGTGAGCATTGTCTATACAGGTAGAATGACGCAGGAGGCTGCAGTACTACCAAGATGACTCAGCTCGTGCAGACAGACTTTCAGATGTTCTAGAATCCAGCCTTTCTTATTTTCAGTCAGATTGGAGGCTTATTCCCTGAATAGCCTAAAAAATGGCTTCTATTCTGAAATTCCCAACAGTCAAAGTTCTGGAAATGTAATTTTACTGACAATTCAATTTGAGACTGACTACAGATTGAGGTGATAGCTAGTGGGAGTTTAACTTTTATGCCTTTAAAACCTTGTCGCCTGTACAGCTTATCGTTTTGGATACCATCACCTACAGTTCTGAGAAATCACATGGCCAATGCAAAAAAAAAGAAAAGTAAAGATAGTCAAATGCAAAGAAATGGACAGTTTTCTTGCTTCTCTCCTGTGAATGTTCGTTTCTTTCTTAGCAGGTGATTTTTCACTCCCCTAGAATGTCAGAAAGTCTTTTTACTGATTTATATTTATTTTTGCCTTCAAGATCTGGCATGTTTATTCAGGCACCAAAATACAATAAAGGCCTATATTAGACACGGAGGACACAAAGATCCATGCATACATGCATTAATTAATTAATTAATTCATTCAAGTTTTATTGTTCATCTGCTGTATATGAGGTATGGTTCCAGCTAACAAGGAAATTATAGCATGTAAAGAATAGAGAGAAGAAAGCCAGTAATACCAATTAAGAAATTCAAGTATTATGCCAGGAATGTGATTTCTTTATGGCGGCTTATAAGGGAGGGTGTGGTTACATCTAACAATGTTGTAGAGAGTGGGATCAGTGTCCAGAGGGACTGCCTACAAATTGCCCCAACCTGCTGAGAAACTCCACGTGATTTACCAGCTGCATATTATTTGGAATAGATTAGGTTGCCCTTGCTGCTTTTATTATTCCTATTTTATAGCTAACGATATAAAAGTGCAAAAGTGGCTACAGCTTCAATTTTTTCCAATGTCTTGTTACATGGTGTATTATTTAGATTTAAAATGCCTCAAGGGTAGGGTTTATCTTTTTTTTTTTTCACTTTTGAGGTCTCATAGGTCCCAGTAAGCTTTTGGGCTCAGAGTAATTGTCCTAAAGTATTTCTTAGGTAAACATTTGCATATATATACATTTCCCTAGTTTTGATCTCGGGTTTTGGAAAAATTGTCTCCCATTTGCTGCCTCATTGTGGACAGGTGTTTGCAGGTGAACTGACTGAGGACTGACAGCTGCTTTCTGGTAACCAGTGTTTCTGTCTCTCAGAATACGGTTTTCCCTGATGCTTTGAAAGGAGTGGAAACATTATCTAGCTCACTGGGGCTTGTCCTCTCCCCATGGGAAAAATAAAATCTCCTATGCATGTACACAAAATCGTGCATACACTTCCATCGGTGTTGAGAAACCTGCTCTCCCTTCTGTCCCTAGGCCAGTATTTTATAGGCCATCCTGATATATTGACTAAATTGTGTACTGGTGGGAGTCAAGAAATAAGGGCTCAAGTCTCATCTTTGCATTAACTAGTTGTTGTGATTAGGTGGCCCATAATAGCTTTACACTTAGTTTCCTCTTCTCTGCAAATTGAGTAATAATAGATTTTCCATCTCCCGGAATTGTTACTAGATCAAACTGAGATAAAGTATCAAAGGATACTTTGAGGAATATAAAAGCAATAAATGTGCATATTATTATTAGAGATACTACTAATAATAAAAATGAAGAATGATTTATGATACTATTGCAAAGTAGTTTGTTTAAAAAGTGGGCAGTCTGGTTGGAAATCTTCCCAGAAAAGCCACAGAAAATATGTGAGGATCAGAAATAGGACTGACTGTGATTTTAATTAGTTAAACCACTAAGCTTTTAAAAAATCTGAAATGGAAGCTAATGGACTTATTTCTAACCATTACTGAATTATAAAAATATATGCACTTCGTATGTTCCTAGAAGTATATTCCTCAGAGTTCCAAGAAGTCAACTTCATAGAATGTTTTTAAAAAGTAGCATAGCTCTTTTCAAAATTTAACATGTCTGCTCAGAAACAGTCTAACAGAGAATGCCAAAGCAGAGATTCACAGAGGACATAGGCATGCATTTTCTTTCCTCCTAATTTTTAATGTCAAATTGCTGCTGGAGATTGACAGATCTGGAACTTCCTGGATAGCTCTGATCCCCTAAGACTGCTTGACAATCACCCCAATAGGCAGTTCCTCCCAGAGACATGGGTAAGCAGTTTGCTCTAAGCACCCAGCACCTATAGGACTAAAGAATTCAGAAATGTTTAAAAGGGTGATTTGCATGTTCACCCTTTAAATAAAAAATATTGTCTAATTAGTCATTTGTCATTGGCAAAATCTCCCAGCAGTGAGCAATGGACTTACGTATTTTCTTCTGTTCTTTAACTCCATCCCATCTTCTCTTTACCCTCCTTTTTAAGCTGGGATTTGATCTATGGTCTCTGATAAAACTCCTTGAGCACTTGTTCATATACCTGGCCTAGAGGGAAAAAGAATAACTCAAATTGAATGAGAACCCAGCACACCCAAGAATCCTTCTGGGCAAGAGAAATCTAATTGTATGTCATTTCTAAATTCTGACTCATTGCAGTTAGCCTGAAAACAACCACACAACAAAAATCAATAGGTAGATAGTGAGTTGAGAGATAAATAGCACAAATAAGGAGGCAGACATGCCATAAATAAGTCCATTGATGTGCAACCTCTCTGTATGCATAGCTGCCCAAGTTGGTTGGACACAGAGGCCCAGCTGTTGGCTAGACAGGAGTTCAGTAGGTAGAAAAGGTGTAATTGGATACAGTAGGTAAAGTGATTAACTTGGTCATTTATACAAGTGTCTATTCCCCATTGGCATTTTGGAGAATAAATGCCCAGAGACCCAACCCCAGTCTGTATGCACCATCCATCCACCTGTACTGAGTCTATATATCACCTTTCACCTGAAAGACAATCCGATCTGTCATTGTGCTTGACAGCTGTCAATCATAGCAGCCACAAAAAGCCTACATTTTCCATTAATCTTCTGATATTTATCAAACCCAATGCAACAACAAACTCTCCAGGAAAAGTGCACACGCAGATTACAACCACTCGATTGTAGTACAGTCCCGTACAATTTGTTTTCCACTATTGCTCTGGTAGAGTTTTATTCCATTAAAAGACATCAGAGTGGACTATTTTTAACCCTGAGAATTGACACCGCCTACTAAGAGGTAATGAGCTTGGCTCAAACTGCAGTCTTTGTGAAACTGATAGTGATATCACTCCTTATTCTATACGGGAGGCAGGCCTCCAAAGCTTTCTGCATGTGTGAGCTAACCTGTCTACCACAGTGTATCATGGGAAAAGTGCAAACCCTGGGGTGGGGGGCGGGTGTTGAGGCTGCCAAGAAATTGAAAATGGATCAAATACTGTTACCTTGTCAAGAAGATTTTTTTAAATTTATGTAGAGTAACAATATCTTTTTTTTTTAGTGCCTTTCCCCTAGCAGAATCCCAAAGTATTTTATGACCTGTGTACAGCATAAGGGGAAATCACTTTACCTGGCCGGAACATGCAGCCATCTCTAGAAGGGTATATGGAAGGAGACCGGTAGAGTCCAGGTGAAGTAAGGCAACATCCCCAGAGCGGTACATCCTGGGAAGATGTTCCTGGAATGGTTATTGGCCCAAGGTTTTGTTTTCATTTTCCATATTCTGGGTGTGCCTTTGAAATAATTTATTCTGGTGTCTGTGGAGGATTTGGGGTTTCTTTTGGGGGCTGTGTGCCTCACCCCAACTTGTATGTACCTCTTCAAACTCCCCCTTTATGTGTGGGGCTTACTGACAGGCACAGGGTAGATCCAAATCAACATGTCCAGCTTTGGAGAGAAGTTTTTTGTTTGTTCTTGTTTTTGTTTTACTTACAGAAAAGGCACAATAGTCCTGTGAGGTAGAGAGAGTGGGTATATATCATCTTGATTTTGCAATACTGGAAACCATAGAAGAGATAGGCTCACCCATCCCCTTTGGGGGACAAACAGCAGAGCCAGAAAGAAACCTCAGGTTGCCTGCCTTTGAATCCTGTTCTTCTGATCTAGTACGTCGCTTCATAAGACATGCAAATTTTGTAGTTCCTCCTTGTCCCTCTGGAATCACTGAAGTCTAGTCCTTTTCCAACATTCAGTTCCCTTCCTAGAACCTAACCCTAATCAATATAGAGACTGCCGTAAATTCTCAGCCACTGTCCTAGGCTGGCTATGATTGATGGTCTGATCCTCTGCCCCAGGCAGCTAGCCAGGCCCCAGGTACTCCCACTTGCAGGATTTTTCACACCCCTAAATTAGTTTGTCTTCTTTTCTTGGTCACTAAGTCCCACAAAAGAGGAGCTCTTTGTTCTATTGTTGAACATCTCTAGCTATTTCTTTGCTTTTCCACGTTTCAGGTTAGCATCACCTACCAAAACAGCTATTTTCCCAGAACAGACAGAATGTGACATCATGTTTACAGTCAAGCAGCAGTCAGCAATCTACAAGAAGAAGGCAGAGCCACAACGGTTATTTGTCTGTTCTCTGGCTGACACTCGGCCACAGGTGAGGACAGTGGCACGAGCTGCAGTGTGTAGCTCTTCACTACAGGACAGAGTCATGGAAATCACGAGGTCCTTTCAAAATGTGGGGAGGTTACAGTCTGTCTTTTGGGAAATCATTTAAGGGAGCACTTGGGTAGACAAACTAAAATACAAGTAACTCCAAAATTTCCCCATTTCTAAGAAATACTTCATATCCTACTTTAAACAGGAGGTTTAAATGGGAGCTGCTCTGTTCACTGGCCACTGGTTGGCTTGAGGATCCTTTTAGATTTGCAACTGGCCTGAGACCTGATACACACTTGACAATCACAGCCATTCTCTAGGATTTTCAACATATAACCAGGAAAATGTGTTTCTCGGCCATGAGTGTGTGTGTGTGTGTGTGTGTGTGTGTGTGTGTGTGTGTGTGTTTACTCTGACCCTAACATTGGGTCCACCTAACATGTTTATATGATATAGCTCAATGAAGCTCACAATGATATATTTTGATGTTCCTTTCTTTTCAGCAAGAGGTCATTGATGCTGTTTTTCTGTTTTTTGATGTCTTAATTTCAAAGAATAATGGATCTTAACCATTCATTTAATCCTACTCATGTGAATAAGTTTTGTTGACTTGAAGAATTTTAAGGAGGGTGGATACATAGTTTTCCAACTGCAAAAATAATGTAATCATTATTCACTTGTTAAATTGTAATTTTCTATCATTTTCAAATCCAGGACAGTGTTTATCTTGAATTGTTACATAGTTACATTATTTAAAGATTAAAAATTCATTGCAGTTAGGGAACACACAGCCTCACAAAATAAAATGTGGTTGTGATTGCAAAAAAAAAAAAAAAACCAGAGAGGAGACCCTTGTTTTATTCACTAATCTATTCCCAGAGAGGAGACCCTTGTTTTATTCACTAATCTATTCCCAGTGCATAGGACAATGCCTGACACAATTTTAAAAGGGTAAGTGAAGGAAAGACTGTTCCCTGCCATGTGGAGAGAAGAGACATGAAAGTACATGGTTGATGTACAGATAGAGGAATAGAAATAGAGAAGATCCACTTCGTGTTTGAGTTCCTACATCCAGTTTCTCTAGATTCCCAAATTTGATGCTGCCCTTCTCAGGTCAAGAGAGCCAATAATGTCTTCTTTTGACCTAAGCTTCTTTGAACTTGATTTCTATCACTAGAAACTAAAAGCATCCTAGGTTGATGCCTATATATTTCTACCAGCATTTTAGTATAAATCCAAACTAAGATCTCTCTCTCTCTATCTATCATCTATCTATCATCTGTCTATCTATCTATCTATCTATCTATCTATCTATCTATCTATCTATCTATCTATCTATCTATCTATCATCTATCTGTCTATCATCATCTATCTATCTACCTATCCAACTACGTATTTATCTATTTACCCACCTATTTATTTAATGTGGATTAGGGCGCATGTGCCACCCAGTGGGGATTGGTGTAACTGGACTGTTGTGAATGTCAACATGACCTTGAAGTAAGGTTTATGAGTAGCTGAAGGGGAAGGTTTTAGCTGATGCATAAGGAAACTATTCCAACTGGGAGGATAACCTATAGGGGGAAGCTAGATGTAAGACAAGGTAACTCTTGGTCAAGACTGAGAGGGAAGACAGAGGAGTGTAGGAGAGGAGTCCTGAATGGCAGGAATGCAGCCAGTTGAGAATAAAGCTACATTTAGACTCAAGGTTTCATTTCACCGGGTTTCTCTTCTTCTTTTACTTCATCTCTCAGCTCTGTTTCTCTCAATGGGATGAAGAGTTTCTTGTTAGAACAAGATGTTTTCAAATAAATGTTTGATATAAGGAATCAAATGCGTTTCAAACTACTCCCTAGTGCCCAATGCCACCTGGTAGATGTGTATCTGTTGTTCACTTATAAGAGCTTTTCATTCTTCAAACGACAGATGAAATCCAAGTAGTGGTTTCTGGGCCAAGTGATCTGTTCTAATTGCTGTCTCTGGTCTTGAAGAATGCACCACATTTTATAGATTGGGGCTGAGCAGAGAGTATCTAGATAGTCCTGTGATCCACAGAGGCTCTTGATAAATGTGAACCCTGCCTCGTCTATCTAATACCACCCATTAATATTCCAGAAATGTAATGGGAGGATGCAATGCTACAAAGCTGCTCTTAGAACATGCAAACCTTAAGAGCTAAGTACCATTGTGAGATGCACGTGCATGTGGGTGTTTTATCCAGTTCCAAGGGCACTACCCAAGTTTTAGAGTCCTTACCAAAGAATTAAAATACCAAGCAATCTAAATATCCAATGAAAGATATAATGAAAACAGAAAAATGGAAAAGAAGGGAAAAAGTGAGGGAGGGAAGGAGGCAGGAGAGGACGAAGGAAGGATAGAAAGAAAGAAGAGAGAGAATGAGCCTGCATGGGTCAAGTGCAGCCTTTCTGTGATTATTTTAGCTTAATTTCTGTGATACCATACATTGCAAATCATTTAACCTAGAAAATCTCCCCAAATCCATCACCTCTGGGGTAATTACTGCTTCATTATGCTGAGTTTATGATGATCCATTCACAATCATGGAATGAAAATTCTCCCACCACAGAGAGCTACAACAGAGGCTGATTCTTCCTGTCACCCCGTCTCAGGGAGGGGTTCCCGGGAATACTGAGCTGTCACAAAAGATCTTCAGTGTAAACACCAAGTGCTAATTGGGGAAAGGAGCAGAGAGGAGAGGGTTACCCAGAGAAAATGTGTCTGAATAAGTCAGATTGACATCTGTGAATTCCTTAAATGAAAGTGGCCTGGTTAGAAAAGTCATTTCAGGGCCTTGGGTCTTCAAACCTGTGTCTGATTTCTGAAAAAGCTGGAATCCTCTGTCCCTAGCTTAGAGTTATGGCAAAAGGAATAGTTGTGTTGAGGCCTTCTGCAGTTCTGGATACTAAGAATACCTTATAGGTTGAAGGAGTTGAGGGCAGGGGCTCATGGAAAGCACTGGTAATGAAATGCTCTACTCATTCGTGGATAAAGCAGGAGTCATGCAGGAGAAGGAAGGAAAATGTAAGAGTGGGGTTTGATGAAATGAGGAATAAGAGGCCAAGGAAAGAGAACAGCGTGGAGCAGCCTCAGCACGAGGAGCGAGTAAACTACTGACGTTCGTGACTCATGTTACATATCCAGGACATCCCGGGACAGAGCTCCTTCCTTCACTGGGAAAGTGAAAACAAGACGACTTTCCCCTCTACCCTTCCTACTCAGGTTTTTGAGAAAACTCCTTACCCACTTTCCATCTCTCTTTCTTAGTTCTGCCACTCACTGGTTCATTCCTTCAACACGTGTTCAGAATTTTCATCACATTATCTACTCTCCATCTACCAATGTCAGAGGACCTTTACTGAACTTTAGATGACGGGAGTGGGAGCTTGTAACTGTTGTACCCGGTCACCCACTTCAGGGCATGGTTGTGAGTGACCGCCAGTGAACTCCATCCAGGGAGTGAACCACCCTGTACAAGGGCTACACCAGCCAGAGAACTGTCCAAGGTAGATGGTAGGATCGTGAAGGAAGGCGAGATGTTCTACATGCAGGATTGAGCTGAGGTTGCCTGGGGGTGTTACATCTGGAGAAGGGAGGACTCTGATTAGATATTATAGCTGTCTTCACAAAATGGAAGAAATTTAACTATTTCATGCTTATTGGGTGGTTCAATGTTACTGCTAGTGTTACTAAATAGCCATGTTCTGAGCATTTTCTTTGCATTGAGCACTGTATGCTTATTATATATCATGTCATGGAATCTTTACAATAGTCCAGTGAGATAAATATAATCCACTTTACAGGTGGTAAAACTGAGGTGTATGGAAATATAACTTTCCAAGGGTCACAAGTTGTTATGATGGAGAGCTAGAATCTAAACCTAGCTCTGTGTGATTTCAAATGACATGCTCTTAACCACACTGTTACAGTGACTTTCACATTATTCAGATGATGTATATAATGTGAAAAAACGTAATAGATGAACTCTTCTTCTCTTTCTTGCCTTCTTTCCTTTGCAGTTAGAGATGTGTATTAGTCAGTATTCTCCAGAGGAACACAATCAATAAGAGATGTACCTATTACATGGGATTTGGTCATACATTTATGGAAGCTGAGAGTAGTCCCACATCTGACACCTATAAATTGGATACTCTGGAAAGCTGGTGGTATAATTCAGTCTGAGTCCAAATGCCTGAGAACCCGGGGAGCCAATGGTGTAAATCCCAGCCTGAGGGCAGTGGAAAATGAGACGAAATATCTCAGCTCAGTAATGAGGCAGGAAGAAGGGCAAATTCCTCCTTCCTCCACTTTTTGATCTGTTCAGGGCCTCAGTGGATTGGACGATGCTCTCCCACACTGAGAAGGGTGATCTACTTTACTGCGTCCATCCCTTCCAATGTTAATTTCATCTGGACACACCCTCACAAACACACCCAGAAATATTTAATCTGGGTACTCTAGGTACGGTAGAACTGACACATAAAATTAGCCATCGCAAAGTGATTTCTTATTCTGAGTGGGGGAAGGAATAGAAACAAGAAAGGTCCCGAGGAAACACATATTAAAGAAAGCCCTAAGAACTATCCTCCCTTCTGATGTGGTTACTGTACCCTGGTTAGAGACACTCACACACAAGCACTTTTTGACTATTTTTGTGAGGGCGCTGGTAGAAGGCACTTGGTCACTGAACAGGGACTTTCCCTAGCAGGCCTTCAGGTCTTTTCTCCCCCTGACCTTCTATAAGGCTTTGGCAGCACTTAACTCCGGGCCACCAGGTGTGTTTCTGGATTGCAGATGGTAACCAAGGACCCACTCTTCTTTCTCAATAACCTGTAAACATCCTTTATTTTAATAAGGCAATGAGAAGTGGGTGTTGGTTATTAAATATTCTTGTATAGTGAAGGTCAGTCAGGGATTCAGGACACCCAGGGTAGCACAATCTCTTGCCTAAGAGTGTGTCTTTAATAATCAGTTGCTGTTTACTTGACACACGGCTGACTGAGTAGATTTCAGTGAAAACCTTGATATAAACCACTATCTTAGAAACACAATCATTTATCAGAGACTAAGTTGTTGTTAATAAACTTCCCCAGGGGATTTTCAGGCAAATGGTTATGTATTTGGTGATATTGGGCCTTCAGTCAGACACACTGGGAAACTTAATCTTCCATTTCAGAAGAATAATAGGATGTTATGTGGTAGAACAGTGACAGGGTCTGCAAAATAGACTGCATTATTCTCTCAGAGTATTAGGACAGAGGTGGGGCTGGGGTGCGCATGAATTTTGATTCAAAGCATGCTCAGCTTTATACTAGATGAAGCCTTATAAAGATGCGGTGAGAACTGTGTCATGGAAAGAGCAATAGACTGTTTCCTCTGTTGGAAAACTTGAAAATCATCCAGTCTAACCTTATAGTTGAACACTTTATTTTATTGATGAAGAAACCGGGCCATGGAGTGCTGAAACAGGGGAGAGGGGATGTCCTGCTCAGCATATCAGAATAAGACATGGAAGAACTCAAGTTGGAGTAACTCTGAGATGGCGTGTTCAGCCCAGCTGCAATAAAGACATAAATACAAGCCTGAAGAAGCTGTACCATGTATATGATTAAGTGACTGATACAGTCTAGAACTGAGGAGACCCGCTGGGGCCTGGGAAAAGTGACACCTCATGGAGGATATAAGACCTTGAAGTGACCTGATGTGAGAATGACATCTCAATTGTCAATGATGAAGACCCAGGGAATTAAAGACATAGGAAGCATTGGTACAGACTTGGAACCAGAGCCAAGTACAGCATAGACAGGTAGTAGTGTGTGCTGCCCCAGCAGGAGGGAAGGGAGGTATGGGCATCAAGGGTGGAAAGAGAGAATCATTCAGAGGGGCCACAGCAGTGTCTGGGTGAAGAGGAAGACAAGTTCTGCCGTCTAAGGTTCTGAAAACTTTAAGGTTCCAGAATTGTATGCATTTTGTGTCTTTGTCTAGCTAATCAAAGTAAAAGCCAATAATTAGTAGTCTTTCCAGCTTAGTACTTTCATAATTGTATCCTTAATCAGGGTTTTTTTTTTTCTTTGAAGTCTTTCCCTAGATGTCTTAAACAGTTTGCATACTGCTAGGGTATCAACTTACACATTTTCTCCAAGTTTTTCTTTGTGTCTATCTCCTCTAATATACTTTGTTATTTGAACTGTTACCTTGTCTGAAAAATCTTGGTAACTCTGGTATGTAGCATGCTTTCCAGGAAATAGTAAGTGTTCAAAACTTATAAGCATGAATAAATACATGAAAAAAGTATTATGTACATGGTGCTTTCCAGTTATCTGTATGCTTTCATATCAATTTATCTCTTTTAATTTTCACAGTTATCTTAGGAAAGAGCTCTAATTATTATTCGTATATTTAGAATAATGAAGCTTACTCAGAGAGGTTGATTATCTAAGATTAGGCAACTGGGAAGTGACAGAGATAGGAAGTCTTATAACTCTAAAGTCTTATGTTCTTTCCACTGCATCATGATAAAAAGAAAGAAAAAAAGACCAAACTAGCTCAGGTAATTTCTTTAAAATTCAAACTCTTCACTCACACAGACCCAGCTGTCATACTGAATACAACTAATAAACTAATGCATAATGACACTGCTATCTATCCAGCTGCTTAAGCTAAAACGACCAGTCATGTTTAAACCTCTATTCCACTGGGGACAAAGCCTTGAGGTACACGGAGCAACTGGGTTATGAACAAATGGTCCTGGGACCACAGAAGTGGGAACTATCAGTGTTTAGTGAAGAAAATACAGAGATGTTCACTGAGAGAGCCTAGTGTTGGACCAGGACCTTGGAAGATCGCTAGGATGCTGAAACGTGAAAAAGAGCAGAAAGGTTTTCCCAGCTGGATGGAATGATTAGACTTTAAAAGCAAGACAGTGTGAATATGTAAATATGTGTGAGGACTTAGCAAAGGTCTTGGAGTTGGAATGGGAGGTGAGTAGTGAGCAAAGGGAGAGATGGCTGAGCCTAGAAAGGTAGGGTGATCCTAAAGAGCTGCACATACCATGACATCGCATTTGAACTTGACACAGTGAGCAGATGTTTTGCAGAGTTTAAAGCTGGAGAATGACTGCATCAGACATGCATTTCATAAAGATTGTGCTACTGGCTTTGTGGAGATGTGGACAAGCCCTGACACAGGTAGATCTTGGAAAGGTTATTCTAACGGTCTAGGTCAGTGCTCTTCAAACTTTACTGTATGTATGAACTACCTGGGGATGTTGTTAAAATGCAGCTTCTGATTTGGGAGGTCTAACAAGCACATTTCTAACAAGCACTCCAGCTTTGAGTCACAAAAGGCCACATGACAGACAAGAAGAGCCCGTACTAAAGCCACTGTAATAAGAATGGAGAAGAGGGAATGCCCCAAGACATTGCTGGGGTTCCCGAAAAACCAAACTCTACATCTCTTTTATTGTCTAGCTGTGTTCTGTCTGATGGTCCCTGCTATCGATTGCCCACAGGTCTCCTTCTATACTTTTGAAGAGCTTACTCTGCTGTAAGCTGTTTGGGCATTCAAGCAGGTTTTTAAAAATAGGAGTTTATCATATGTGTGTGTATTTCCTGGCTCCCATATGAAATTAAAATTCCCTAAAGGTCACAGATTATATCATAATTTTCCTGCTGCACTGCAGTAAGTATGTAGTACCTGGTACTAATAAATACTTATTAAACTCAGCATGTCTCTGTAAAACATACGAGTATCAGCTTTTTCAAAAAAGGTAAATGATATTTTTGTTGCCGGGGAAGGAAATGTGAAGCTCACAAGTTAGAGATGACCTCTAGACTAATATGTTGTGCTCAAAAATCCCGTCGAAATATGAATGATTATTAAACTAATTTAATAAAGATGTTCATTAATAAATGCCCTCATCCCATGATCTCATGTTAGACAGGCAAACCTAATTTGAATTTTCTATATAAAGACAGTATCTCTACCTATGTGCTGTCACAGCAAAACCTTGACCTCCATTTGGGGTTCAGAATAAAAAATTAAGGACTCAAGAATTCAGTGAGGACAGGGCAAGCCGCGGCCCTATGGAAGTGATAAAGCCTGGTGGTAGGAATGGTTATAGCTGACACTTCTCTTCCTCAAGAAGATGGAAACAAATTGGTTCTAAATTCGATTGAGTTAACTCTGATTCTTTTAAATTGCCTTGGATCCCTGAGCTGGTAGAGCCTGGGCATGAACTTGGCTTAAAACCCAAGCAATAAAAGGTCCTGTGAGTTCTGTAAGTCTGGAAATGAAAAAGCTGCATGGTCTAAGTAAAAGGCCATGGCTTTTAGAGATGGACAGATATGGGTTAAAACCCTGGCCCTATCAAATACCAGAATTATCAAGTAATCGTGGGCAAGTTATATAACTGCACTAGACTTCAGAATATTCATGCATAGAAATAGTAAAACAACATACTTGTAGGACTTAAATGGGACCTAGTGTTGTCACTGCTCAGATGTTCTTTCTTTTGTCCCATTCAGTCCATCCAGATGACGATATCCTTTAAGACTGAGGACTAGGATATGAGACAGCCAAGGCTCTGGGTGAAAATTATATGAAAATAGATTCTTATCTTGTGATAAGCTAAATCATAGCTTTAGGTTCCAAGTGTTTTCAGAATATGTGAAATGTCTCAGGTTGTCAAAGAAAATGTGACAATACAAAGTTAATGCTGCCTTATTCTCAATGTTAGGGCCGGTGGACTGTGGTGTTGTGTAGTCTGCCACCTTTTGGTTGGCTGGATAAAAGGAAAAGAATCTCTTCCCCGGATGATAGGGTTCATGAGCTAATATAGATCTGCCTATCATTCCAATGGGATCACCTCCTGGGTGAATAATCTTAAAGCAAGTCTTTCTCTCATTTCAACCTTAAGCAGTGTTCTCTTTTGACGCATGATCCTTTTCCTTTATACTTTAATACTGTGTTCATCACTGGTTTGGTGCATGCTTTTGATTTAATTCACTTTACTTCTTTGAGCCTGAGTTAACCAAACACAAAATTCTGCATTCTCAGTATGACTCATGAATATTTTAATGAATGAAGTGCTTATTTATGCCACAAAAGAATTCCTTATCAAAACATTCTTAGTGAATTTAAGAAAAACAAGGTCAGTAAATATAATAATTTTAACCAAAGAACCTAGAGATATAATGTAGTCCATCCATTCTGTGTGCTGATGATAGTTACAAGGACAGTATTAATAATCACTCCTGTTTTGCTTTATGTCTTACAATTTATACCACATGTATTCTTCAGTTTCTTATCTAGTTTAATGATACCTAAATCATCCGGTTATCCACAGACTGCAGCCCACTCTATCTTCTATACCTAAAATTTTCATTTACTTTTTATTTGTCCAAATTTCTTCTTGAGCATATAAAATATGCTAGATACTCTATTAAAATCTAGGAAGATAGTAATTACTGAAACAGAAACCTCTGTTCTCAGGGAGCTTCTTTAATGGAGGAAGACAATAAACAAATAAACATATAGATGATGTGAAGTGTCAAGAAGAAAATAAAGCAGGATGAAAGGATGTGTTGTATAGTGGGAAGGTATAGAGTTAGAACTGGCAGGTAAAGGAGAGTTCTTTTTTCATTAAATATGTAAGGGAAACCAGAGGGGGAAGTTAGAAGGATATCTTGGAGAAGAGCTTTCTCAACCGAGAGGAGAGCAAGTGCAAAGGGCCTGAGTGGGTGTTCAGTTGGCTTCCTGAACGAGAGCAAGGGGGCACGTACAGGAGCAGAGGAAGCTAGGAGACAGTGGCAGGCGTGAAGTCAGGAAGACAGGTGGGAGGCAGAGCATTTGAGCCTTGCAGGCTGCTGTGAAGATTTTTGAAATTTTTGTGGAAGACATGGGAAGCCACGGCAGAATCTTGAGCCTATGATGTACATAATCTGGCTCTCTATTTTAAAGAGCAGCTGCTAGAGAATGGATTCTATGGGGTCAAAAGTTGAAGCAGGGAGGGATGACCACATAATTTATTATCTACATAGGGCACTTTATGAGGGTGAAGATGGACATAACTCATGAGCATGCAGCATAGACATAACGGACATTGTCCTGAGCAAACAGTCCCTTAAAGCATGGAGACCAGCAGGAGATCACAGGGAATGTGACAGTGAGGTGACATGCTCTTCACTGGTACCAGGTTTTTCCAGTTGCCCCTCTGGGTCCACCCTCTACCTCTCTCAATCCTACTCTCTGCTTCAGGACCCTGACCTATAAGAAAACCTTTGATGGACTCTTGACTCTTAGTGCTTCAAGGTGAGTTCAGCCAAAGGGGAACCCCAGCTGGAGGTAGAGAAAGGGAATATTTATTCCTCTAGCTCCTTACCTAAAGGCTGCCTCATATTAACTGTGTCCTCCCAAACAAGGTCATTCCACCCTTCTAGGTAATTTGTTTCTCAACCTCTTTCTCCTTCCAGGGTCTAGTAACCTTTTCCTCCGGGGTCCCTTTAGGCCTGGGGCTAGCACTAGCTGCCCCTGCTAACCCAGGTCCCCATGCCATCCTTTGTGGATCCCCAGCACCCCATCTTCTTCTTTCTCGTTACTCTTTCTGTAAATAAACTCTCCTTGAATTACCCTAATTTGACTGTGCCATTTGTTCCTGTGGAGGATGGTATACTATCCATCCCTGAAGTTAGTTCTAGAAATGAATCACTGCAAGATGTGCCTAGTAAATGGAACTTCAGATACACCATGCTATGCTTTGGAGTGGCCTCCATAAATCATAGCGTGCATTAATTTCTTAAGGGAACAAAGAAAAAGCAAAGAGGCTACTTTTCTTTTCTGACTCCCTCTAAACTCAGGAATTCATTAAGCAGTCTTTGAAAAGAAGCGTTCGAGACAAATCTTAAAATACTGTTTTTCAACTGCAGCCTGAAAGGCCTGTTTTATATTTCAAAATAGGTTATCGGGTGCCTTTATAATGAGGAGAGCTTCTCAGCAAAGGCAGCTCCAGATTGTGCCTTTACCTTTCAAGGAGATTTCCTTATTTGCACACCATTGAAAGAGTTTCACCTCAAGAGGTGGCAAGGAAGAGGCACAGCTGGGTGATGCCGAAGCATAGCTTTGCGATGTTGAAAAAAGGCTATCAGAATGTGAGTGATTTAAATCAAAAGTAGTTAAAGTCAAGGTCAACTAGAAATAGAATTTGTGCCAGATGAAATGCAAAACAGCTTAATGGGAATGCTCCAAATAATAGGGATGTGGTGTATCTGTTTCAATCTTGGAGAATTTAGTAATCCAGCAACTCCAAGTCTTGACCCTCACAATGCCCCAGGAAGAGAGGAGCAAGGGAGGGTTAGAGGGTGAGTACAATCCCCAGAAACCATGCACTAGTAGATGACATGGTCAGGCAGCCCCCCTTTAGTTTCCATATTCCCAGTATCTAGCACAGAACATAGCTATGATTTAGTAGGTATACTATTTATCAGGCGAATACAAAGAATGAAGAAAACAGTAACAGATGAATTTCAGGATACTGTAGACACCACACCATCCAGGAGATTTACTGCTTCCAAACTGAAATACATTGGTTAAAAAAAAAAAAAAAAAAAGGATAACAAATAGATTGCCTGCCATGGTGTAAGCTAAACAAATGGTGGCTTGTCCAATATTTTTTCATGTTCAACCTGTTCCTTTGAGTTAATGTTTCTAGTATTGAGTCATAATATTGTGATGTTCTCATAGTGGCATACTGCTTGTTTCCAACAAAAAAAAGTTGAATGGAATGCTTTTTTGATCAGTAAGGATGAAAATTATTATCAGGCTTTTGGGAGAGAATATAACAACCATCTAAAAGACAAATGGTTATACCTGAAGAGTGGAGATACTAGAACTACCAGTGGATAGCCTAAGAAAAGATGTTGAATGCGTTTGTGGGCTGGCATTGTCCAGCCTTGGCAACAGCAGGAAGAGACTGTGGGAGGAGAAATGGCAGGTTTCAGGAAGGAGGAGCTGCCTTTAATTTGTAGTCCCCCTGGGGATTCAGGCAATGGTTCTAAACCTCAGATTACAGAGAGCCCCAAATTCACTTAAGAGTCTCCACTTGCTCTCTTATGGGAAAAGGAAAGTAGAATAGCTAATTAGACAGTGTTTTTGATCAACTGGGTACCAGTTGCAATGTTACTTGGCATTTGATTCTTTTTATTTTCTCACTTGACACTGTCCCAGAAACTGAGGGATTTAACTGTTCAAAAGTAATTTGTTCTTCACACTACAGATGCTTAAAAGCTAAGCAAGGAATCTCAGTGTCAAACAGATCTATCACATTCTTTGATAATGAAAATAAGTTAAGCTCCTTTGATTCTTCTATTCCTCATCGGCCTGGTACAAATTCAAACTGGGAAGAACTTCTTGCCCTCTACCTGTCCAGGTCTCCCATTTGGTATATGTCATTTTCTTTTCCTCCTGTGTGATACTTTATACTCCTCCCTTCCCAGGAACCCAATGCCCCCTTGCTCTGTCTTTTTTATTATTCTTCAGGATAGGCATTAAAATCATTCGTTTATCCCTGAGGATGAAAGTGACTAACTGGCTTAGATCTCAAAAGTATTAGCCTTCGTTCACTGTTGTCCACAATAAATAAATTTCAAACATCAGAAGAGAGAGTTACAGTGATGGGGCAAGTGCCATATCCTTTGTTCCCTAAGTCAGCTCCTGACAGAGTCTATTTTAATATAAGATAATACCTCGAGCATCCTCATTGTTTCTCTTTCTCTAAGGGTTAAGGAAGAACACTGACACAAACATTGTTCGTCCTATGTATCTTATTAATTACCTTAGCTTGACTTATTTTGGTTTTTAATACTCAAAAAACAGCCAGATACTTTAAGGGTGGGAAACGACTACACAGATATCCTTTTCTCACAAATAAGATTTGCCCAAATCATGAATTTAGTAAGGGGAAGACTCTCAACTAAAGTATGTCTCTCAAATTATGGTCCCCACCTTTTCCCAAAGTCCACCCTGATATACTTGGTCTCTTTTGGCCCCCAACAGTTTTTACATTATCTTGTTTTCTTCTTAGTGAGCTACATATGGGGTAGGTTAGTATATGCAAAATATACAAATAGTTAAGGCCCCAAATATATTTTTCTAGCTGCTCTTCACCTATTTCAGCTGAGAGTTACTTTGCTCCAGTTATCAGAGTAATGTGAGTACATAGAATCCATCTGAGTTCATACCCAACGCCAGTGCTCAAACCATTTTCTTCCTTCTTTCTGAGTGATACAATTTTTAAAAGAATAGAAAAAGCATTAAATGAATATATTTTTGTGGTTGTTTGAAGGTCTGTAATGAGAAGAGGAAATATATAATTGAACACAGAGTAGTACAAGGTACGTTATCAGTGTAATAAATTGAAATATACAGTCGTGCAAAGTAATACACTGGAATGCTTTCGTATGAGGTCAGGTGTGTCGCTTTGAAGTTGAACTGCAATTTGCCTTCCCTGGGATGGGACTGTCTCCTAATTCTGCATGCTCATTGATCTACAGTCGTTTAATGAGGCAAAGGCTGACCAGCAGGTGATATCAGGAAATTTGCTCTAGTATCCACAGGGCTATAGATCAGCTAGAGTCTTGAACATGCAAAATTAGGTTTCTTTGTTCTTGAGTTGATTATCAGACAGAGCTCAATTTGCACCATGACATCTTATGGATACCTTCAGGTTGCCCCTTGTCTATTATTTTCTATAAATAGGAACAGTAACATCAATCAGGAGGTTTCCTCCCATCACTTAGTAAACAGGAGATATGCATTCTGATTCCAGCTCTACCAAGATTCATTACATGAAGAAAAATACTTTTCTTAGCAGGCCCAAATTCAACGTGGTCTCTCCAAATCTTTATTCCCTTCCCACCCCCTCATTTTTCATGGGGGTGTGTAAAGTATGGATGGACTCTGCAAGTGCTGTATTCTGGGGACTTCTGAAAAGAAAAATAAACCTAAATCTCAAAGTTATAATGTAGTTAAGGGCCTATGAGTGTGAAAAAATTCTCGCAGGTGCTGAAAACAAGCAAAGTCCAATTAATTGGAGAAATCTTCATGGTGATGTTTGATGAATTTGACTCCCAGCTGGGCTAGAACTGTAACTAGCATGTCACTCCTTAATGACTTTCAGGGATGTCTCAAAATGCTTTATAAACACTGATGAAGCCTTAGAACTTGTGTTTAAAGAAAGCTTGAATAAACAGAATTCGACATTCCGGATATGGATGAGGAACCTGTTAGAAACAATCTAGCAACGATGCCTTTATTTGAACTCTGTTTAATTCTGGAGCTAATGTTGCATCTGGTGTCTTAATTCATGGCACATTTTTTCATGTCAGCAAATCTCCCCAGGGAGGAGCATCACTGAATGGCTTTGAGGGCTTGCCTCCACTCTTAATTGAATTGTTCAACAAATTTCTTCAGAGCATCTATGGTGTATTAAGCATTTTGAGGCCTTGAAATCGGGATCTGAGACAATGAGTCATATACAGGGGAGAAATGAGGGCATAGTAGAGAGGGAAGCAGCAGAAGAGTGGGCTACCGTAAGGAAAAATAGGCCACTGAGGGTGAAGTAGACCTGGTTTTTAAGACCCAGTTTAATGTTCAACTAATATGCCACTGTTTTTCCTAATTAATATTAACATATCCAGAAAGCTGGTGACAAGCGTCCACGAGACCAATTAATGGAAGATTAGGAAATCAGTCCCCTTACCCCAACCTGTTGCTCAAAGTTTAAAGCAAAATGATACAGTGATTATTGTGAACTTACATACAAATCATTTCTTACTCAAGCAAAAATTCTACCAGATATAAAACAGCAAATTAGAAATTTGGTGTTCAATAGCAAGGAATCTGAAGACTTTCAGGAATGTTCTATTTCTGTTAGCAACTGGCATTCTTTTACAAGAAATCAGGGGTGCTGAGGGCATGACAATCTTTACCCTCATTACAGGCCATTTACCATTTTGTGACTTGACCTCACAGGGAACTTTCTTAGACTGCAGTTAAGACAGAAAAAACAAGGAAGACAAAAATGCAGAAGCGGAACATAGAACCAAAGCCAGTTGGCTCAATTTAGTTACGTTTACTATGAAGTCCAGGATTACGGTTTGAGCCCCACTACAGTTGCTCAGTTTTGCCTATTACCTACAGATTCTTTGCACAAAGCTGGCTCTCCATCTCTGAGTGGGTACAATCAGAAAGCGCAGACACCCCCACCCAAGGAATATCGTACTCTGGGCATGCCATGCTAGGACTGGGGTTAGGGTTATCTCTTAGAAGCAATGATTATACTGACTATTTCCAACTGCACATTTTGGGAAGCAGCATTCACCATAATTGTGGCTGCCCTGTATGCTAATAATTTTATTTTCATTCAATCATGAATGAAACCATTACTCAACAATTACTCTCAGTAACGCAACCATACTCTCATCATTTCCTCCCTTCCACCCTCAACAGAGCTGACATTTTCTTGCTATAATAATACAATTTTGCCTATCTTTGTGTTTTTATTGAAGTATAACTGATATATAATATTATATTGGCTTCAAGTATAGTATGCCAGAGTTTATTTTTTTTGATCTCCCGTGATAAGGTATCAGCAGTTGAAATTAAGGCTACATGGAAATGATTCTATTCCAAAACGCAGAATCAACAATGTGGGTTGTGTTGATCAGACTGCCCCATTTAATTCTTCCCATATTTAATATGAGATTATTTCAATTTGAAAGTCATGTGTCTTTTTTTTTCAACCCTTCTTTAGGGTCTTGGTTCTCTCATTAGTCCATTTAACCATTCAATTAATACGTGTTGAGTGCCAGACAATGTGCTAGATGTGGGATAAAATGGTGCACAAAAAGCAAGTAAAATCCCTGTTTTAATGGAAATTTCAGCCTAGTGAGAGAGAGAGACTTAATTAAGTGATCACACACAATTAAATCTAAATTTTCAACTGTGTGAAGTGCATCAGAAGTACACAGTGTCCTAAACTAGGTAAGTGTGATTTCCTTTTGACTAGGTTTGAGGTCTCTTTCATTTCTGAAAACCAGTCTTGTACCTATCTTTCCTACTATTCAAAGCAATTTGGTTCTTGGGTCATTGAAAGTATGAACAGTAGCTACAATTTTCCCCCTGTTATCCCACTATTTACCCAGTGGTCACTGTGTACCAGGGAGACTCTGAGGCACCTATAATAATGTGGAAGACTGAACAGAGAAGAGCATCTCTAGGGAACACATACCTAGCAGCAAGCTTATTACCCTCAAAATGTACACAATTCTCTTATTCTCCATCCATAATTTCCTTACCTGTGAAATGGAGATAATAAGTCCTCTTATTATGTGTGTCATGCTACTATAAACTAAAACAGTTTATGAATTGTAAAGTGTGGGATATAAAATTAAAGTAGCATTATCACAATCATTTTTGTTAGGGGTATTATGGCAAGAACAAGAAGAGCTGGCATGAATGAACATAAAAATTCCATGGTCTTTTTCTTTTATCCCTTGTTTCTTGCCAGAAAGCAGAAAAACTGTAGGTAGGAGTGCCTCATTTTCACCCAGGCAGACCTTGCCACAACATCAGCCTTCTACTTTACGGTGGCCATAAATCTCCTACTCGAAAAATTGGGGCACGTGACCTGACAAAGGCTTTTTCCCACTGATTCATGACTTTATTTTTATGAAAATCTATAATAATTGCCATACTGTAAGATATCATTGTAACAGTTCAACTTTCTATGAAAGAATAAAAGGAAAGAAAATGGGGTTCTCAGAAATCTGAGGCACAGCATTATTCTACCCTTGGCCTGTTTCTGTGGAAAACGGTTGTAGAGTGGAGTTTCAATGCAGGGTGAGTAAATCTGTCCCCAAGGGCCACCTTTTCAAAGGATGATCATTGAGATTCTGAAGATATTTATTTACCTCTGCCATGATTTAGAGACCAGCTCCTCCTTCCCAGGTCCCCCCTTGCCCTTTGCTGCTGATAAAACACCCCTGCGGATTTATGCTCCTACCCAACAGCGGGATTTGTGAGTTCAGATCATGTTGCTGGCACTATTCTGGATAAGACACATTTATCACAGCCCTGCTTAATCTTATTTGCATTCCATTTTGTGCTGCCTATATTGCTAAAATCAACTGCTCTTAAACTGTGGGCTGGTAAGTAGAGTGTCTCCCAAATCTATCAGCAACACAGAATTCTGCTTTAAAAACCAGGAGGGCAGAAATCCTGCCTATCCACTAAAAGTACCTCTACCTCCAGCCTGCATGTGCTGCCACTTTATTATCACCAGTAGAGGAAGGCCCAAGGTCACCTTAACAAAGAGGCCAAGTAGATGAGGATCTCAGAGCCGCAGGGGGCAAAGGGGTCTTCTAGGAAAGCCTGCTCCAAACCCATCATAGATGAGTGACTCTTTTGGCAATCTCAGTCTCAGAATATTTATGATTTGTAAGAGATTAAATAACTTGGGGTTGTAATGAGTCAGATGAATCAAAAGCAGAGTTAGGCTTTGAAAGCATCTAGTCAGTAAGATCAGGGCTATGAGGCTGTGGAAGAGGAGGCAGTGTTGAATACACTAAAAACCAGTCTGGCTAAGTTAAGTGGTGCTTGAGGAGAGACTCTATCTTTTCAGGGATAACACTTTTCTGCTCTTCATCTGTGTTATTTAGTAAAACCAAATAAAAAATTAAGTCCTTCTAAAGGTCATTTGCAAAACCAATGATTTCTTGTGCCCTGATTACAAGAGCTAAAAATGAGATTTAAGTTCCTGGGGTCATAAAGGATTTTCTGGGTTTGCTTATTATGCTTGTGTTTTTTTATGGAAACAGCAAAGATATGTCAGAAAACTTAACTTCAGTTTTAAGTCATTTCTTCAATTTCTACTATAGAACTGTAGATTTCTACTGTAGTACCTTAGAGTAACACCTTCCTGGGCTTGGGCTCAGCCATCCCCCTCTGTCAGGCCTTTTGTTCTCTTTGTGATATATCACCACTTTTGACTTCTAGTGCCATTCTGCTAAAAAGGCGACTCCCCATTGCCTTCCGCCATGTAGACTTCTGGTATAGGCTAATTTCCCACTTCTGAACTCTCAGATTCATTGAGTATCTCATTCAGCAATTAATCACATAACCCCCTGGGAACATCTCCTATCTTGTGATCTTTGTTGTTGTTTAGTATTGGATTTTTTTTTAAATGCCTTGTCTCAAAATCTAGATAGTAAATTGCAGTCAGGGATACTATGTTATATGTGTCATAAAGGCCCAACTTGACAGAAGAAATTTTGAACAAGACGTTTACTTCCCAGATCAATGTGGGCAACTCTTTAAAAATGCCAATGATCTAATGTTATGATGTTCAGTGATCCCATGCTAGCCGAGTGAATACTTGGATGTGATAGATGGGCAATATAGTTATTACTTGATGATAAACTTTGCTCTGATCCTTTGTCACATTATTCACTCCAACTGAATGGGGCTGAGGTGTATCCGAGTGTGATCCAGAGGGGCCATATTTGGGTAAAGACGTCTGGAGGGAAAGCCAAGCGGGAAGGACTATTCCTGAAAGGTTATCGATAGTGAGCAAGATCCAAGAAGAACAGGTGAAGGAGTGGGCGGAACAGGCATGACTAGGTGAAGCCCGAGCAGCATGAAAAGTAAATGTTAGACAGGAAGGTTGGCAGCCAAGAGATTTAGAACAAATGGAGTAAAAGTGACAGCAGAGTGTGGGGCAGGGGGTGCAAACTGTTCAGAATTCAATCCATAGACTCTGACATGGGGTAGATGACTCTTTTATGGCACTTACAACAGTCTGAACATTGGCTAAGTGATATATATTGCTTTAGAAAAGTCTACTTACCAATACAATGTTTTCTTTCAATCCCTTGCGTATTTGCATTATTTAAGGTCATGACAGGGACAAGACAAGTTTGTTTTGAATAGTTTCTGGATGTGGGGCCTCCTAGAGAAGAATTCTGGTGGAGAGACTATCTGGGGCTCTGCTCTGTTCAGAGGTCCCAGTCTGCAAGCAAATTGCCCTGCAAACTGGTATTCTCTTGAGGGAGGCCTGAAGTGAGGGTTTAGGCGGGTTGTTGTGGTTGTATTTTCACACCATCAACAACAACGTGGTGCTCACAAGAAAGCTGGGTTTATCTAATCGGAATGAGACTACCTTTGGAAATACCTGCAACTGGAGAGCTTTTGATGCCCTAGTACTTTGCTCAGTGAATATCAGAGGGCAGGCAGGAGGCAGGAGTAATCAATATCACTTGTAGCCTTTGTGGGAGAACGAATCTCTGCACTTCTCTTCTGGAAGACAACTTCCTATTTTCTTCTTATGTCTCCCATGAAAACTTGAGACTGCAGTCTCATTTGGTTACCTTCCTCAGTGGGGTGAATATTCTCGTGTTGAGTCCAGTAAGGAAGCTTGTCTGGCTCACCAGCATGTACTCTGGTTTACACATTGAGAAGAAGAGAGGGAGAGAGAGCCTGTGGTTTAAGCTGGAGCTGGTACAGCTATATTCTCCCTGCCTTCTGCTTTATAGCAAAACTACTCTGCAAGAAGTATGTCTGTAGAATTCCCAGTCAGTCTCCTGTTTCTCCATTCACAGAAATGAAAATAGTATAGCTTTTGCTTTTACTGGTACTACTCTGAACATAGATTTTTTTTATCTTCTACCCATTGGGCCAAGTCCAGTAATAGCCAATGACTAACACAGTTTATCCAGTGAGCTCAGTAGAGACTGGAGACAGAGCTGAGATGCATAAATGGCCAGAAATGGCAATTGCCTTGGTCACTTCAACCAGCTGGTGCTCACAATAAAGTTGCTAATGGTGAGTTTTGTCCCTGGGCTTTCTCTTTCCCGGCAGAGATGGATGCAGCTGTACCATTTGAGAGCTCATTCCTCCTTCAGGAAGGTGAGGTCAGTTGCTTTCAAGTCACAAGGTGTTTCTAGTTAAATGTTACTTGCACATCTTTTGTATCATTTCATCCTTACAGTGAGTCAGATGAAAACAGTTATTACAAATCCATTATGTAGATGGGTACCTTGAGGCCAAATAATGGCACTGTGCCCAAGGAACAAGCAGGGCTCTGTTTGTCAAAATCAGAGCTGCAGAACTGGGCCAGCCACTAGCTTCTTGACCCCAGCCTGATGGTCTTATATAAGACCATATGCGCTGCACCAAATATACGTACTATATTTGATAATGCAGATAGGATACCAGGCTAGACTCTGAGAGCCAAAGAGAAGTAGTCATTACACAGTTGTAAAATGGCCAGTCTTCAAGTCGAATGCATGTTTTGTGTCGTTAGCAAAAGTGACAGAATGCTGAAAGTAGTGGACTCGGCTGCATTCCGCATACCTATGTTGGTGTTTAGGCTTCTAGAGAAGTATTTGTAAGGATGTGGAAGTTAGGAAAAAAGAGAAGGAGGGGAGAAAGGAGAGAGGGAGGACACTAATTGATCACCTTCCTGAGATCAGTACTGATAATCTTTCCCATTACCTCAATTCCTCCTCACTCTGGATTGATCACTGGACCTCCCTGGCCTCAGTTTCCTCGCTGAAATTGCAGAGAGGGTCATATGAGTTGATGCACATGCCACTTACAACAGTACCCAGCACGTATTAAGTATCTGTTATTATGATTGTAATTGTTATAATGATCACTTATGAGAAAAGGAGATTCAGAATTTGAAATACTGGCCAAGATTTTAGCTAAGGAACTAGAACATAGGCCTGGGTCCAAGGCATTTGGGAAAAACCAGATGACATATCTGAAATATTCTTATGTTATTAGCTAGGAAGACCTTAACTTCTTCCACAAGGTAAAAAAATAAACACCCCCAAGTTAAACGAGGCAGCTTCAGCTCCACGTGGGAAGAGAAGGATAGGGGTTGGGGGGAAAAAATCTTCTCTATTGGCCAAAAAAAAGGAAGTTCATGGTAGAGCAGAAAGCATAAAGAGAGCATTAGCTACTTAGCACCACGCCTCCTTGAAAGCAGATAAAAAAAAATCTTCCTCAAAATCTATAGAAGCCAAATTAATTAATGTCCCCATACATGTGAAAGTCTTTCATGAAGCATTTTTTATAGCTGACCAGTCTGTTTTAAGAATTCTCTTACACATGATTTTTAAAAACATTTTCTCCAGCTGTCCAAATAATTCACTTGAGTAGCAACATATTGTCCCTCTACTATTTCTTATATGCAGAAGTACAATTTTGATGCTGCAGAGTATATTCATATTGTGGCAGTTCAGTAGGAATCAATCATGTTTACCTTTTCCATTTTGTTATATAATCTCCATGTTAGGGTGATCAACCATGCAGATATTTTGGCATTAAGTAAATCACCCGTGGTAACACAGGGTCAAGCTCCTCTGTGGGATAACCAGGCATCTCCCAGGAGGCAGAGGGATAATCCAGAGTTTAGAAACTTTCTGTGGGTAGCAAGAGGAAAACAAGTAGCGGGCTGCCTTGGTTAATATCAACTGCAGGTGGATGTGGTTGGCCTTCATCAAGGAGGTGGTCCAAGAGATATGCCATGTGCTAAGTCTTCTGTTCTGCGACCCTCCTCTTACCCTTAGGTTTAGTACAGAGAAAGAATGGGCCTGATATTCACTTGTGGCTAGGTATTTCTTGAATCTTCCAAAAATAAACAACAATACAAAAATAAATATCTTTCTCTTTTTTCTTTAGGTGGCAGGAAGTCTCTGTGCTTATAATCTATCCCCAAAAGAAAACAAGCATATAGTATTTCCTAAAAAAGACTGTGGTGGGGGAGGGAGGAAACTGTGTCCAATGTCCCATTAGATACAGGCTTTTAAAAAAGACTAATGCATTGAAAAGCAAATATATTGGCACTATCCATAACCTTGACATTTTGACAAATACCTCAGCCTCTGCTTGTGTGATCAAACCAATTATTTCTGTGAGTTTCCTTCAAAGCCAGTCACTTCTGTGGCATTCCACTTGATTCTATAAAACCCTGGGGATTGATGCCAGGAGGTTGTTTGTATCCCAGAATTCTTTGTCACTTTGTCCCAAAGAAAAGCAGGTCAAGGAATGCAGTGGGGGAGCTGTCTTGAGAGTGAGATAATATGGTTAATTGCTGAGTTTTATTGGGGGAAGAAAGAGGATGCTCAAGACAATTCATTTCCCTCTTTCTTGAAATTTTCACTGAGAAGACTGTCCAGTGAGTTGTCCTGTCTAGGTTTAACTCTGCCATATGAAAGACAGTTGTGTAAATAGAGGAAAACGTAGTTTATTGGGATGAACTCATCTCTACTGCATTGACTTGGGCATAGAAAATGATTAGCAAATGTGAGATGGTGGTGGTGACATTCTGAGAAGGGAGATACTTCAATCCTGATAGAACCCTTTAGAGAAGAGAGAGCAGCTGGAATGAATTCACCTTAATTTATACTGAAGTATAAAGGATGCCTTCATTCATTCAGTCGGCAAATGCTTACTGAAACTTTACAGGGTCTCAGTCTGTGTGCCAAGCACTGAGATTCCTAATGATGGTTGTCCATCAGGTTATAGGCAGTGTGCTTAATACCTGTTCCAAAGGATCTTCCTTTGTCTTGCATCTTCTAGTCTTTGGCATGGATAACAGACTTTGAGGCTGGAAGCTTGCTATCAATTTTTTTTCAGAAAAGAACAAATTAGAAGGTGAGAGACATTTCAGGGAGGAGATAAGGAAAGCAGACCCATGTGGAGAACTGAAGAAAGGTGCTTGATCCCGACCATACATCAGTCTTTGTAAATTGCATTGACAGTCTCTCCATCACTAGTTTGAGGCGTATGCTGCCTCCAAAATTATTCATTCATGTTCTCTTTTCTCCACCCTTATCAACATAAATGTAATTCAAGTTATTATCATTTTCTTGGATAACCATAGTAGCTTCTAAACTGATCTCCTCAATTCCAGGCTTATTCCAAAATACCTTCAATTCAGCCATCAGCATGAGCTGTGTGAGACTAATAACTTCCCAACTGAGCTCTCTTGCCTTTTGACTCTTGCCATTCAAATCCATTTTATAGATAGTCCCCAGGTTAACCACACTGTCACAATGCTTTTCACATTACTTCATGTTACTTAAGGTCTTTAACCAAAGGAATATCATGATCAGCTGCTTTGTCTACTATCACAGAATCTCTTCAGTGCTTTGCACCTCGTTTTCCTACACTCCCCTATAAGTATACTAAATACCAGTTAAACTGGACATCTGACTGATCCTAAATCCCTTTGGCTTCCCTGTCTCTTGGGAATGCTTGAGTTGTCTTCTTCCTCTGGAATGGTCCCTAAAAATTCCTTTCTCTCAGGCCTTTAACCATTTTTTCAAACATCAGTTATACATCTTCCATGAAGCCTTTGGCACGCATTCTATGAATTGGGACATCCCTTTTACCTGGCAGTCTTATCCCTTTAGCCACTCTGAAAGCACTTGGCATGCTCTCTCTTGAAGCTCCCTCTGGACGTCTTGTCTACTCCTGACAACTCTGAGACCTGAGAGGGTTGTGACAGCTTCTTCTGTTCTCTGCCAAACTCAGCTCAGTACCTGGCACATTGTCATAGTCTTTTTGAAGAAGTCAAAATCCAAGATGATTGTACAAATAAACTTAATTTTGAAAAAAGGCTTTAAAGTGCATGCAATCACTTTAACTTGCCTTAGTTCTTCAATAAGACTTGTCCAATAACAGAGCCATGAACACTGCCCGAATAATGACAATTTTGAGGAAAAGAGGGAGGATGGCTGGTTTGGCCACTTTCTCTGGGTGACCCCTCTTTGCATGTATATTAGTCCCCTCCTGGTCTGATCAGCTTTAGCAATCTGACTCTAGTACTCTGAAATTGCTTACCACCATTTCAACAACATTTGCTGTAAGTTTTGTCATTGGATTTTTGCTCATTTTTGTTGGTGCTTGTCTATTTTTTTTTAGCAGCTTAAATGAATAAATGACAGGCAAAAAGGCTGCTTTATTATAGTGTAACCAATATACCTGTCAATTGGGCCATCATATTCCTCTTGGTGACATCTTTCAAACCCAGGTCTCCAGAGCTGCCATCAACATGTGGAGTCCCAGATCTGGTCAGCTAGAACCTGCCCACTGGGGTCTGGTCAAGTATTCTCAGGACATATTTATGCAGAACAGGAGTCATGGTGGCCGTAAGCTAGGTAAGGACTTCCTACCTTTATGAGTATACTCCTACCACTGATAATGGTACTGTGTATGTCCTGATGGTTTCAGTATTCCTAGAAAAAACAGAAATAATGTGCAAGCCACAGGTAAACCAAAGTAAAGCTTGCATGAACCTAGAAAGGCTGCTTTCTTTGTTTTCCTTTTGCAAGAGATGCAAGTAGTCACTCTTTTACCTGCTGCAGAGGAGGCAAGTCATCTTCCCTTTCATAACTAATAAAGTTCCATGTGAGTGGTTCAGACCTTACCTGGAACCTTCTTCCCCTTTTGCATTTACTGACGTTTAGGAGCCAAAACCCATTACTTTAAAATTGGCTAAATAAGGTCTCTCCAGTTAATTTTGCCTATAAAACAATTTTCCTATTCAAAAACACTGAACACTGGACTCCATCTCTCATAATAAAGAGGCCATTAATTCTCTGCTACTGCTCATTATTCTTATTAACTCTTCGCAGACTTTTTGCTGGAGGCAAAATGTATCTATTAAAGCCAGCAAATAAGGATTGCTAATATGCTGAGGCCAGCATCCCTGCCCAGACACTCAGCAAAGCCAGTGACATTGGACTCTACCAGCTGGGCCCTGTGCTGAGCATCTGTGCTGTCATGAGCCCCGTGAGCCTCAGAGGGAAGGTGGGAAGACAGGCTGTTCAAGTCCAGAAGATGTTGTTCAGATTTGCTTATTCAGAGCCCTCTGTCTTGAACATGTAGCAAAAACAAGAGTTTTCTGAGAAAAACTTGACCAATCACTTGGATTTGCCTTTAGCTATTTTTGTTGGTTTTAATGAAAAAACGGTTTCTCTGAAAGGAGAGTGAAAAAAAGGAAGGGGCTTGGTGATGTCAGCCTGGCACCTCCTGTGAAATACAGTGAGATGAAAGAGAAAGGAAAGACGTGAACAGCTCCTGAGCACTTCACTTATCTGACTCTCACGCTGTCTTTCAAAAAACAGCTCTACTGAAGTATATTCTACATGTTGTAAAATTTCCCCATTTCCTGTGTAAAATGCAATGATTTTTTTTACCAATGTGACCAAGGGGTACTATGATCACAGTTAGTCAGTTTTAGAAAACTTTTATGCCCCCTCCCCTGTGATCAGATCCCTTTTGCCCATTTACAGCTAATCCTAATCTACTCTATCCCCAGCCCCTGGCCACCACTAACCTACTTTCTATCTCTTTAAATTTTCTTTGTGGTGACATTTCATGTAAAGCAACCATACAATGTGTGGTGTCTTGCAGATATCTGGCTTCTTTCACTTGGCTCGTTTGATGTTCATCCATGACAGAGCATGCACCAGTAGTTCCTTCCTTTCAATAGCATGGATATAAAACATTTGTTCTATCCATTCACCAGTTGATGAATATTTATTTCCAGTTTTGACCTACTATCAATAATGCTGCCATGAATATCTGTGCACAACCACATGTAGATCTTTGTGGGGACATATGTTTTCAATTCTTTTGAACATATACCTATGAGTAGAATTGTTAGGTCATATGATATGTTTACATTTAACCTTTTGAGAAACTTCCAATTGTTTTCCAAAGTAGCTGCAACATATTACCTTCCCACCAACAATGCACAAGAGTTCCCATTTCTGTATATCTTCATCAGTTTGTTTTTGTCTTATTTATTGCAGCCACTATAGTGGGTTTTCATGTGCATTTCTCTAATGAATAATAGGTTGAGCCTCTTCTCATATACTTATTGTTCACTCAGGTCCTCTTTGGGACAATATCTGTTTCTATTTTTTCCCCTCTTTTCGGATTGCATTGTTTGTCTTTCAGTAATGGAAGTATTCTTTGTATATTCTGGATATTAGTACTTTTTCAGATTTGTGCTTTGCAAATATTTTTCTCCCAATCTGTTGCCTGTCTTTTTATTTTCCTAATAGTGTCTTTTGAAGTGCAAAAGTATTGAATTTTGATGAGGCCTAATTTATCAATTTTTTTCTCTTTTTTGATATCCTACTTATGAAATCTAAGACAAGTTCTCAAAGACTTTCTGTTATGATCCCTTATAAAAATAATTTTAGGTTTTACATTTAAGTCTATAACTGTGTTACTTTTTGCATGTGGTGTGGGTGAGAGTATGGGCTCATCTTTGTGCATATGGATGTGCAATCGTTCCAGCATCTTCCAATGAAAGACTATACTTTCACCAATAAATTAATTGCTTGGCACCTTTGTAAAAACAATCAGATGACAATAAATATAAGGGTTTATTCCTGTACCCTCAATTCTGTCTACAATTAGCTTGTGCTTTAAGGATTACTGTCTAGTTCTCTGGATGATAGAACTGAAGCAGGGCAGTGGTACAATAGTGCTCCAAAGTTAGGTCTTCTTTTCTCTAATATCCATGGTCTTTTAAATAAGACTAAAATGTTGAAACACATTGCCCTAAAATTTCATAACATTGATAAAGGGATCATGAATCTAAGGTTTATCTTCAGTAGTGGCCCTAGCATCGAAAAAGATGTCCATCATCTTTCAGTATTAAGAAAGATATTTTAAATGTACAGAGCCCCCCTTTATTTTAGCCACTGATAGTGTAACAAACAGGTAATTCACTTATTCACTTGTTTATATAGCAGACCTTGAGTTTCTGTTATGTAGAGACATCCACTAATCCATTAATAATGGGTATTTATAACATAACTTCCATGTTCTCAGGAAGAACTACCTGAAAGACGTCAATTCAATCAAATGTTCCCAATTACTTACTCCCTTTCCTCTACCCGATCAGGTCAAAGCCCAGAAGTCACAAAGACTGGTTTGGAACTCAACAACAACTATAAAAAAGCACCAGGCCTGAGGCAAAAACCTGTCTTGCATACCTACTCTGCTGCAATTTGTTACTTCAAGTCTGTTCTCTTGTGTCTTGGCACTCTTCCTGTAGTTCCTGAGAATTCCTTCCTTTGCTTTCTGAGTATTTCCTTTATCTCTTGACTATCTGCTTGGTTCCACCTTTTGTGCTTTGAAATTTTCCATCTCTGCTTGACTTGTATGTGACCTCTTGTGATCTGCGTAGTGACCTTGCATTTTGACCTGTGCCCTTCTCTCTACCTCTTTAGCTTGGGTGCACTGACAGTAGGAATTGCTTACCTGATTCTAGACGCTCCTTTCATCCTTGAATGTCAAAAACTTGGCTCTGACCTGGAACTGGGTTGTTTCTGAGTTCTTAGGATCTGTCTTCTGTTTTCACTTATAGTACACTGTTCCAAATATTATAGGGCAGTGATTGTTAAGGAATGCGGACTCTGGGTTAAGTCCTGTCTAAGACTGTTAAGTCTGGCTAAGACGGTGTTAAAACTTTGGATATGTCCTTTACTAACTGTGCAAACTCAGGACAATTACTCAGTTTTTCTATCCTAACCTCCTCATCCATAAAGTAGGAATAATAGTTACATGGCCTCATGGGGGTGTGCTTAACTAAAGGAGTTAAGACATGTTAAAACAGTGTCTGATACATAATAAGCTCTCAATAAATTTAAGCCATTCTTCCACTATGGCTACATGCACCATTGCAACCCATCTCCTGCCTCTAGTCTTATTTCCCTATAATCTATTTTCCACACTACAGCCAGAGTAATCTTTCTAATATGCAAATGTACAGTGGCACTGTCCTTGCTTTGCCAAGTAAAATGCTTTTCTCCTTTGCTTTTCAAGTAAAATATGCAATCTTGACTTACAAGGCCTTTCCTCACCTCACCTTTGCTCCCCCACCCAGAGTCGTCAGGGCCAATTTGTAGTCACTTGCCAATGCTACAGTCTTATTTTACTTGTTTGCATTTTTAAGTTTTTATTTTATTTTATTATTATTTTTTTAAGTATTACATGGCTTCTTGCCTCCATGCTTTCACTCATGCTGATCCCCCCTGATTAAAACAAGACATGCCTCATTCCTTTACCTAGGTAACTTCTAATTATCCTTCAATTCTTAATTATCAGTTCCTTTCCTGGGGTGCTTCTCTGGTTCCCTAAAGCATTAGAGGAACCTCCTTGCATGTTCCCATAGCAGCTTTAGTCCCCTTATCATGCCCTATTGTAATTACAAGTATGGGTGCCTTTCTTTTTTGCCAGATTGTAAATTATTCAGGTCACAGTCCTCCTCTGTACTGCTCATAGTTTTACTTCTAATGCCTCACACAGTATTTAGGAGAAAATAAGCTCCCAGAAACTCTGTATCCAGCTTCTAAACAGTTGACAATTATCTGCATTTAGATAGGTGTTTATAAATAGGGAAAAGGAAATCCACAGACTAAAATTCGAGAAAATGCATTAACAGATATTAGAGATAATACTCCATGCATGCCAGGAAGCAGCTTTAGTTCAAAAAAGGTAGCACTAGAATAGACTGATTAATACAAAAAAAAAATGTAAAAAGATCATAGATCTCTCTTGCTCTTCCATTTATTTTCATAGAGCAAGTCATAGGCCTTTAGGTGAAAACAATCGAACACATGGCAGAGAGGGAGAGAGAAAAGCACAATGTTGGCAGGGACATAATACTATTTGAAGACCGGCTTCATTTCCTTTTGGATACCCAGATGGTGGTGTGTGAAACTGCCACCTAACATGGTGTCCATACATGGTTTTCACGGGAGTGTCCCCATGCATTTCATTTATCTGTCACTTTTGTTTACTGCAATTTATATATTTAACTAATTTGACTTGACATAATCAGGACATGGCCATGAGAAACAAGATGATGTCTTTTAAATATTTCATTTAATAAGAAAGTACTGGAAGTAGTCTCTTGTTCTTTTTTATTAGGGAAGGAGCCATGGGCTAACCATCATTACTCACAGAACAGGCATGAATTTATAATAAAATTCCTCAAGACATGTGCCACATCTATACTTTAATGGGAATTGATTTAGAATTATATTCATTTTTAACGAGTCATAATGAACTTTTCTTTTACATTGCTCCCAGTCATACATTAGCCCTTTAAGTGCCATATGCAACCTAAGAGAAATATGTACACCATCACAACTTATGATGGTGTTTTTTCAGCCAAATGTTTTTTTTGGATTTTCCACAGCCTCTTGAAGAGGACACGGCCCCATTCAATATGGTGGATTATTTCTCAGTGGCGTGGCCCCATTCCCTGTGAAAAATAAATGCAAAGGTTTGGAAGTCAACTGATTTCAATTGCACTTGTTCAGTGGAAGATTAAGGATTTATAAGAGACCTATCTTGCCTTTATAAAGTGTGGTTTCAATGAGCAGAAAATCCAATTCTCTTAATGGCTCTTCTGTATTCAGCTCAGTTCCCAGAGGCCAGAAGGAAGTTTTTAAGAAAGCCAAAGAAAATCATCTTCTCACTTTGGATTGCTTTAAAGGTAATGCCTGAAAATATAGAGTGAGCTCTTTCCTCATTGGTATTGTCTGTGGCATTAGTCAGCCTTACCTGCATCAGATCAGTTATTCTTAATCAATAAAATATGATCTGCCACCAAAGGAGAAAAAGTATTTTATGTCTATAAACTGGATTGCTTTTTTCATTTAGGAAAGACTTATTTTAATTTTTCTGTATAGAAGTAGCCCTGGACTAAGCTAAACTATATCACCTAGAAGACTAAGAATAGTGTACAGTTATTAAAAAAAAATATTCGGAGGAACTACTTTAAAACACTCTGAAATGAATTCTAAAACATAATCACTCTTGAATGGTAAGATGCTTAATGATAATATGACATCTTGAGCATAATCTTCATGTGACTGGTATGACCTACATGTTCAGCACACACTTCTCAAAACACTTCTATGTGGTTGGTAGGTGATCATTTCCTCCATTATTGATGTTCATGTTATCATAAGCATGATCCCCTTTGCCTCATCAATGACCGCTGATGGATCACAGGCCAGCAAATGTTGCTAAGCCACAGGAGTCATAGATGGAACTTTGCATACTTCACCTCTGGAGAAAATTAGCTCTCTTGCTCTCAAAGTTCATTGCCACTGACCTCAATCCTTTTTCAAGGTCTTATCTACAAGCAGGCAAAGAAATTTTCTCTGAGTTTAGGAGTTGGTTACAGGATTCTTTTCCCTATAATTCTAGTCTACAAATATAGACCTTAGCCATCTGTTGATTCCGTTACTCATTTACAGATGGCATAAGGAGAAATGAGACTAGGGAATGAAGCCCCACAGAGCTCTACAGCTTTAGTCTTACCCCTCCCTGGAGCCCAGGAACATGGCTTTTAGGTCTGAAGAGACCAGAAGTTGTGCTTCCTCCACATGGCTCTCCACCCTTGGCTGTTGTCAACTTTGCTGTCACGGTCTTAAATTTTAGTATCTATACTCATCCTAATTTAGAATGCTCATCAATCACTCCTTGGGCCTGGGAAGTATAAAAAAAAAGACACTAACAAAACAATAATAATTCCTGAATTCAGGAAGATCCAAAGGTTTATTTATTCATTCATTCAATGAAGTTTTCTGAGTGTATGTTCCCTGTGACATAGGTAGTCAGAGTTTAAAGAGCAGAATTCTCCTCTTAAGAAGCTTACCATTTAGGAAAACAGATAGATACAAACAGGAAAATAAAATTACTCAGCTTCTTTCTTGGAGGTATGTATGCATTACAGTAAAAGCACAGGAAAAGAAATGCCAACATTTTTGAGGGGAGGGAAGAAGAGGGCTTAATAGAGGAAAGAGGGTTTGGGCTGGGCTCTGAGGGATGAATATTTCCCAGAACAGGTGCTGAGGGGGCACTGTAGGCAGAGGGGTCAGCACGACCAAAGACACAGGTCATGATGTGGAAGGGAAACACTCTATGAGAGAATACACTAGTGTATTGCAAAGGCTATTTCCTCCCCTTAGTGACCTGGAGGATGGGTAACCAGTACCTTCCCAGATGAGAAGGGAAGGACAACTGCAAGGGGCAGCTCATTCATTCCGTTGGGAGGCCTTAGAAAATGCTGTGGGGCCAGTGGCAATGAAGCAGAATCCTACATAGGAATCAAGTCCCTTTCAACCTCCTCTTACTTCACGTTATTTCAGTCACAAACAAGGCAACACCCTTGACTTATGTCATTCTGATCAGGCATGAGAAATCTGTGGGTGTGATTCTGGAAAAGGTACCAAATAAACACCCACCACAGTTGGTCCTAGTTTGAATGTTATGCACTCACTCCTTCTCCAAACCAACTGTGCTCAGAAGTGTTTGCTTCATCTTTGGCATGCGTCCAGGCATCTCTGTGAGCCTTAAAGCTGAAAGACTTTGCAAATATTGTGAAGTTTTTAAAGGGGCATATCACAAGGGTGATTTAGAAGTTCTGATTCCAGTAAATGAGCTGATAGTTCATTACAAAACCAACTTTATTTTTGTTGGAGGGAATTAGTAATCCAGCTGGTGTGCAGAGAAACTGGGCACTTTGGTCACTGCAATGGAGGTAGAAGAAATGAAATAAAATTACAATGGTGCTGCCTCCCCAGAAAGCAGGAACCCATCAGTAGCACACGAACACCTAATTTCCTGTCAGGTATTGCCTTAGAAGGCAATGCCACAGATAGAATATAATTTGCTGGATACCAAGTCCTCTTTGTTGGGTGAGCCATTAACTAACCTTTGTGAGATCCAGATTGCTAAGAAAATAGGTTCAGAAAATTTCTGTGTGCAGGACTTATTAAGAAGACCACTCCAGACCATATGTCCTAGAAGAGTACTGAGCATTTCTTGCCATCACTGGTTGGGGCTTTTCCTCATCAATTAAAGCAACAACAAAAAGCACAGTGCAGAAAGGCTATTGCTTACTAGACTAGGATTTAGTTTTCATTTTCCCTTTTGTGACCTGCCTTTAGTTAACAGGGATACCTGGCTTCTCAATCTCTAAAACTTAGGAATATATATAACATAAAGCACATGGTGTAAGTAAGTGGAAAAGCCACTGTTGTTATTAAAGTTTTATGGTGACCTGTGAGGCCAAGGCACAGTATCTCTGAGTCACTTTCCCAAACCAGGAATGCTGCTGTGAGTTTTCAGGAAGTGCTATAGAAGTAATTTTTCTGCCTCATAGGAAGAGCTACAACTCCAGGAGGGCTTGATTAGAATATACATTTGCCATCAACTGCCTGATTTGATTTTATCTGTTTTACATAAAGCAGTGGGAATTTGGGGACTTTTGGGATAAATACACAAAGATGTGCAAACTGGAAACCATGTTTAAAAAATATACTGTGAAAATGTTGTCTGGGTTTCATAGAAAATAATCGTTTAACCTAATCACTGGCAGGTTGGAAAAGATGTGCTCTAAAGGTGGTTATGATTTCTAAAGTGGATTCAAGGGTTCACTTTGTCTTATGATAGTTTGTTGCACAATGAGTTTGTTCTCCTCTGTTCTCGTCCCCTCTGAAACAAAGAATTGAAAGGCAGAGATACAATAGTGAAAAAGAGTGAACGTTTTAATTGAATACACTCCAAGAGAGGAGCGGGCCAGAATCAAGGTAGACAAAGGTCTTTATTCATTAGGTGGGAGGCCTTTATATTACATCCTGGTTAGAAGACGCCTCTTTGATTGACAAGATGGGGTCATTTGATTGACAGGTCCATCTGTATAGCTATCCCTCTCAGTGCACATGTCCTTTCCCATGACAAGGTGTGGTTTGGGCAGTTCTTAGTTTTTTTCGATGGCACCCATGTTGGGATCTTGTTGGGACCCATTTGGCCTGGTTCCAGTAGGCAGGGAACTTACCTCCCTGCAAAGCCTTTGTTGTCTTCATCTGGGACACCCTGCCTGGGCAGAGTTTGGGTGTTTTTTTCCTTGAACCTTATCTTCCCCTTACCTAACTGTTCATGTGTATTCTTCTACCTAATAGTTTTATTCATTACTCTCACACAGAGAATCCCTCTTTTTCTCTGGTGGAAACTGTGGGGCACATGTATATATGCATTCATTCCTGCATTTATTCACTCATCAAGTCATATAGCAAATGGTCAGGGAGAGCTTGTTACATGTTAGGCCCTGTTCCTATGCACTGGAAATACAGCAGCAAATTCTGCTTTATGGATATTAGGCATCAATTGCATAGGGAAGGCCAGAAGTATCAAATAACAAGTAAAGTATATAATAAGACCGGATATAAGTTCTAGGTATAAAAATGGAGCAAGGAAGGGGAAAGGAAAGTGTTGGAAGGGCTATTTTAAATACAGAGGTCACTGGTAAGGTGACTTTTGAACCAAGAAGTTGATGAGATCATGAGTCATGAAGCTAGTTAAGGAGAGACTGTCCAGATGGAGGAAACAGGAAGTGCAAGGGCTTGGAGGGAGAAACCTGGTAGACCAATAGTCAGGAGGTTCGTGAGAAAAGAGAAAAGTAGTGATGAGGCAGGAGCAGTAGTAAAGGTCTTTGGGATGTGTATTTGTATGTGTTTTTCTAAGGGCTTTGGAATGTACCTGTGTGTGTTTATGCATATGTATGTGTGGGGCAGAGATGGGATACTTCCCTGCTCCCCATTTAGGATTGCTGGGATATTTGCAGTAGGTAAGAGGCCCCAAGGCCCAAGATGTTTCAGACCAAATGTCAGTATATGTGTAAACATTTTAATCTGTAAAAGCTTGCAGAGGTTTACCTGGATGGTGCATATGGCACCAGGCATAAGTCAGAAGTCATTTCTCTGATCAGATGCATCAATTTAACACCTTGCAGTATTTCCTGTACATCATAGCATCTTGACAGCAGTGTTCTTGCCTGGTTTACCTTTGCATTTTCCATTGTGCCTAAGAGACATTCCAAGGAGTTAGTACCCACTTACACTTGCTGAATTAATAAATGAATAAAATACATAATAAGAGGTCATTAGGGCTTGATGATATATAATGACACAAATATTACATAATGTGTTAATCGTAATATGAATCACAACTCTCAGTCATGAAAAATTTACAGTATGCCTTTTGTAAAGGCATCCTTTCACATCCTTGAGTGAAAGAGGATTGGTGGACATACGTGTTTTCACATCCTATGAATGTGAGAGCAAGGAGGAAAGAGCATTTTGTAAAAAATCACGTTTTCATTTTAGGTAATGAATCTAGAGGCAGCATCTAGCTCATCATTTCAAACTGCTGAGTCATTTTCCACTTGAAATGAATTAAGGGCTGTTAAAGGTTTTACAGAAGAATTCATTAAATATGTATTGAGCCAGCTTAAGATGGAAATTGTTATAAAAACTGGCAACAGTTCAAACAGCAAAACGTTCCAGTTTATTATGGAAATATTTCACTCCTGCCTGAATTCTGTCCTCCATTAGTCCATTCAAACTGGGGAGGCTGGAGTCATCTGTACAGTTCATGATAATTGTTGCCACCGTTAATGCGGCTGTTCTGAAAGCCAAGTAAAACACTGCGATTCCAGCCAGGTGTTCCCTCTCCCAGAAGAGAGGGCATTCACTGAGATCTGTGCGCTCACCTAAGTGCTGACACCTTCTGATTGCTGGAGGTGGATTTGGGGCCACTGGAATAAACACGGGCATGTGCATCAGGCAAACGCACGTTCACACACACTGGCATGCACACACATACACACATAAGATGTGCATGTTCTTCCCCATGTACCTTATTAGTTTTGGGGATCAGAAAGGGATAGAAAGGAAGAACGGAGAGTAGAGAAGCAGTATAGTATGATGGAAAGAGCAAATGGCTTAGCATGAAACAGAACTAGATTCATAGTCCAGTTGTGCCACTCTGTAGTGCAGTAACAAGAGTCAACTTGCCTAATCATAGCCTTGTGACCCTATTTACTCATACAGTTTTGAAGATAATACCTATCTTTGTGCCTGAAACTTAGGGGTAAAGGTATTTCTGCTATAATGATTTTTATGCATTCCTGATATTCTGAAAAATCACACTCTAAAAATAACAAGATAAAGGAAAAATAGAGTTGAGGACAGACTGTTCAAAATCTATACAATTCGGTAACCAAAACCCCCCCAAAATTGTAAAACAAAACAAAATGAATAACTAGCAGCTTTAAAAAACAGTTAAAAGTCCTAATAAATAAAAGTAAACATAAAACACTTATAAAAGAGAAACATGAAGGTAGCTTGACCTGAGAGAACAAGGAAGGGTGCAAATGCTGAGGATGGAGACAAGGTCAAAATGCATAAAGACTGGGATAACTACCAGTAAGCATTTCCAAAATAGAGCGGGTGGGGAGAATGATCCAAAAGAAAGAACATGAGATAAATGTGCATTAGGTAAAAAATGGTGCTTTTTTTGCAGCTTGGTGCATTTAGCTGAGTTAGTGTACTGTGTGTTCAGTTGTTACTTACTGGCACAAAATTTAATGGACTGAGGAAAAAAAATCATTTATCAACCAATGAGATTTCTTCATGTCATTGATGGCATTCCATTATGTGAATAAGCTAATTTGCATTACGAAAAATAAGATGGAGAGAACAAACCGTACTCAATATGCACTTCTAAATGTAATAAATAGTACAGAATTGTGAGTAATTATGTGACAATGCAGATTATATGGCATAAAGTACTTGACACAGTGTCTGACCCAGAGCATATAATAAATAAATGTATGTTTCTCTCAGAAGATAAAATAAAAAAGTGACATAAGAATTTAGAATCTTGTCCAGAAAATGGACTAAGAAAACTAAGAAGCATGCTCTGATGAACATTAGGTTGGAGTAATTTCAGCTGTCAGAAATAGGACAAAAAGTAGCACTGGAGAGTAGCTATGATATAGAGAAAATCATCATGATCGAAGCTTCACATGTTGCAGAGGAAAATCAAATACTGAATGCTCCCATGACATAATGATCTCTAAAACAAAGAATGACTTTTCAACTTGCCAAGAGATTTCTTAATTATAAATTATAGAACAGGGTCTGACATGGGGGGGCTCAAAAAATTAGTGACAAACATTAAGCCTTGGGAAATTGTCCACACTGGGACTCTAAAGAAAATCAGTCTTACTTACATTTCCTGTTGTAACACAGGTATTGTCACATATTTGATTATTTATTTTTTAATAATTTATTTTGGTTCATTAATCTACAATAACATGTGCAATATTATGATTATTAAACTACCCCCTTCATCAAGTCCCCCCCACCAACCCCATTACAGTCACTGTCCATCAGCATAGTGAGATGCTATAGAGTCACTAATATTTGATTATTATTTAAATTTTTGAGATAAATTTCATGCAATCACATCTACGGATGAGGTTATTTCTATACAGTTGTTCATGGAAAATTCAGTTCACCCAGAAACCCCTCCCAACCCACAACTTTCACAGGATACCTATTGTTATATTTAAAAGTGTGAGGAGAGATGATGAAGACACAGCCTCTGTTTTTAGGGAACTCATGTTCCAGTGTCCTGTGTGTCCAAAAAGGAGGATGTTTAGGAGGCATCCGGAAAGCATACTGGATCAGCTCAATCTGGAAGTGAAGGGAAAGAGTCCAGAGATCCAAGATCCCTTTGTGGAGGTTGAAGGGTATGTAAGAGTTACCTGGCAAAGAATGATGGAGGGTGAGATGAGATCTAAGGATGGGAATGACAAAAGACTATGAGGCCTGAAACTACGTGATGTGGGAGAGGGGGCAAAACTTCAATACCCTGCAAGATCAAGTTCAGGGTGGAACCATCAGAAAATGATAAAGACAGGATCAGGGCTATGTTGTAGGGCTTGGCTTGCTATGCAGAAGAGTTTTGATTTAATCTGTAGCCATTAGGATAAAATTGAAGATTATTATTTCAAGAAGGAAATGGGTCAATTTGTGATTTAAGAGATCTAAGTGGAAGAAAATGGAAGGAAAACATGTAGAGGAACAGGTATGGATAAGGAAGACTTACCAAAATGGAGTTACATTTTGTGTTTTTGTCAACTGTTATGTCTAGCTACTGTTCCTGTGTTCTGAGTACTTGTGTTCAACTTACCTCTCCTGTCCTTATTTATTGCTCTGTCTTATTTTCCTCACCTGTCTATTCTACTTCTGTCAGGCAGAAAGACAGACCCTAGTGGGTTGGAGAGAGATTAAAGCCAGTAAAGCCCACTAAAAGGGAACTCAGAGTTAACCAGATAAAACCAGAGAGTCTGAAAGGACTCACAGAGTTAATTGTTTAATTAGTTGAAGTTTCAAAGGCCAAGAGTCATTTTGAATGTCTGGATATTCTCCAGATAAAAAGCAATTCCCCAGATAAAGAAAAACATCAGAGCATAGCCCATGTCTTCATTGTGCCAACCAGATCAGGCCTCCAAGGCCAAAGACTGTCAGTGACTTCTCTTGCCCTACCACATGAGACATGGAACAAGGGTCATGCCATTGTAAAATATACTTAACTTGCAAAAAAGGCCCAGCTTATTCTTTAATGGAATCTATATACTGTTCTTCTTCTTCCAGCCCCTTAATCAATTAAGTAATTTTGCAACTAGGACATGAGATAGACCTCTGAAGTATAAATGAATGTATGTGAATAAATAATGCCAAGGTCTGGACCAACACAGTCACCTAAATAACCATATTCTTAAGACAAAACTTCAAAGGGATTATAAATCATCTGTATACATCATGCCTTATGCTGACTCCTACCCAGAAGTCTCTATAAAACCCCAAACCCTAAACCTTTGAGGGTGCCGCCTCTCTGAGGTTGCCCGCACTCCCCTTTCTTCGAATGTGTGCCTTTTGTCTTTAATAAGAACTTCTCACTGCTCAACTTATTGGGTTTTGTCTCTGTGCTCTTACAGCAGTAATCTTCTTTGTCATTTTGCTATTTCATTCTATTCTCCAGACCTAAGCACAAGTATTCACTCTTTCTATGTTCTACCCCAGATAAGAAGGGAGGGACTACTGAGAGCTCTGATTTGGACTTGCAAATTCCCATCACCTGGATGACCCAGTCAGGACTGCAGCTGTACTGTCATGCTCTTTAGTAGCCTGCCTGAAAATGTCCTTTCTTTGCCTTTGGGAAGTTCTCAGAACATAATCTCACTCCATCCAGTGCTCTGTGGCTCCCCCAAATCTTGGGGTAGTAGGGACTTCGTTCCCATGCCATGAAGACTCAAGTGGACACTGGATGCCAGGTGACCCTGGCTATAGGAGTTGGTAAGGGATTTGTCCTATGCCAAAAAGGAGTTCAATGAACTTCCCTTTCCTGCCTCTGTTCTTCCTTGCTCTCTGCTGCCTGCAGGGCAGCTGCTATTCCCTGTTCTCACTTTAATGAATTCCTTCTTCACCTTTCACTCTGACTTCCTTCCCAACACCTCCATCATTTGAAATGAGGGCCTATTTAAATTCAACATACTCTACAGCCAGGATGTGTCACAGGCCATTATGAAATGGGGAAAAATATACTTAGGTGGAACAGTCATCACAGGCTTCATGGAGGAGGTCAAGGTTGAAGGAAGTTATACAATTTAAATGAATGGAAAGAGCCGTAAGAAAGAATGCTGATCTAGGACTCAGAATTATAATCCAGGCACTATTGTTAGTACCTTGTGTAGTTGTATTTAGGTTACTTTACCTCTCTCAGAATCAGTTTCTATATTCAAGTAGAGAATTAAGTTAGATAATCGTTAAAACAGTTTCCAATTGGGGGCTGTATTATGTGGTTTTCTAAGTTGAAAAGTAGGGATTTCGGTTCTTGCTGGATGGAGAAGGAGGTATGTCATGAGACTAAGACTGTAGACAAGGAGACAAGGGAGGCAAGGCTGAATTTGAGAGGCTGGAATAAAGTCTCTCTGCGTTCTTCACCACAAAAAAAAGTTACACGATTCTAAACGAGCTCCCTCTAAGGACTGAGACTTAGTTATTTCCAGAATGCTCAGGATAGGTTGCTGGAGCCTTTCCTCTATCTGATCCCTGAAAATCAGATTCTGAGCTAGATGATATCAGCTGAACTCGAGATGCAAATTACACTCTGCTTCTCACAGGGCTGCTATTTTTAGCTCTTACAGTATGTGATTTCTCTCAAGGACAACAGGAATGTTCATAAACGATGTATAGGTCATGATGGTGCTTAATGGAGAAATAACCATTTGTTAACAGAGCATTAAATGTTTAATAGTCCATTAGCATAAGCTCTTTTTTAAAAGTTGGGATTATTTTCTAATATGCCTCATTCCACTAACCAGATGAGCGCTGCAGTACTGGAATTCATAAAGGTGCCCAGTCTTTTGACCCTCCCAGAGTCCAGTAGGTTTTTCACCTAATTCTTTGGAAGTGTCAAGCTTAATTACTCTATAATGATCAGTTAAACAGTCAGCTATATCTCCTTGTGGGTCCTTTGCATAAACAGTTAGAACAATTAGAAGCTGAATCACTTTGCGGTGGCTTTATGAGAGGAGGTGGAGAGGCTGTGCCATTTCTTGCTAAAGAGGGCCTCTGGTAATTGTAGAGGCTGCTCTGAGTTTCCTGGAGGAAGCCAAATACTCCTGGGGCTTCTGTTGGCATCTGAGTTCAGAACTGATGGTTATGGAATCAGATTTACCTCTATATAGCTCTGCAAGGGAAACTGAATGAGGGTTGATAGAAACAGGAGTCAAAAAGAGAAAGAAGTGGGTGGTGTTGCTATCCAGAGCTTTGCCAGTCAAGCTGAGAAGAGCTGTAAAGTAGTAAGAGCCAAAATCTCTCCAAGCCAAGCCCTTCCTACTCCCATGGCCAGATCAAGCAGGACTCACTTGAGGCAGAGCGGTTCAGCACGCCGGAAAATGAGGTCAGTGCAAGGCACTTTTTGAAAGAGTTCAAAAATGTAGCATTTCCTCTTGCCAGACCATTCCTTCACAGAGCTCCTTTCTTGCTGTTCAGTGGGGAAGTGACCCAAAATTTAGAATGCTAGTCTGAAGACTAACTACTGAGTCTTGTGGAGTTAGAGCTCCTGGAGTCTGTGTAGAATCCTCAGGACTTTCCTGAGATCAAGGGACATGCATTGCAATACTTTGACCAGAGAATAGAATGGAAGATTTATTATTAGAGAAATTTCTGTCTGTTTTGTTTTCTCAGAGCACTCTGTCTCCATTTTACAAATAACTCCAGAGATTTTGGACCTATTATTTCTGAAAGATGAATAATAATTACAGTAGTAGAGAAGGAAACATCAAAAATTGTCATTGCCTTTTTAAATTAGACTAAATGGTGAGTCATAGATCATAGATATTTGAAAGGTCTGGCAGGGACCTTAAGAGATTCGCTGAACTGACTCCTTTGTTTTGCAAATGAAGAAATTTAGAAGTTAAATTACTTCTCTGAGGTAACAGCTCTAGCTGTTGGCAGAGCTGCTCCCCAAAACCAAGAATGCTAAGTTCCAAGGGAGAAGTTTCATGATTAGTCTTAGTTTTTATCAATAACAATCAGAATAATAGCAATTACATTTTCCCCAACCAAACAGCTTGAGGTAATTTTGCATTTGAAAAAGGCAAATAATTAATACAAACCTGAGGAAAAAGAGGGTGGTCAAGTATACAATTACATATGTTTTCATTCTAAAAATGGTAAAGTTGAAGCTTTGGGGCTCACATTAACATTTTCCTGGGCTAACCTGATATGCTTTTTAATTAACATATACACACATATATTTAACAAACCTCAGCTACTTGCATTTATCACACTGACAAAAATAAGCATATGCTGTTGTATTGAGGACTTTGGTAATTACATTATTCATGCTCCTGATATATTGTAATATTTTGTATTGGTTTGTATTTGTCTTTCTACATCTCAAATGCAAAGTAACCTTTATCACTCTGAGTTACAAATCAGGGTATACATATGTCAAAATATTGGGGAGAAGTCTGTTTGGAGATGCAAAGAAGTCAGAGTACAAGGTGAGGAAGGAATTTTTTACAACGACAGTGTCAGGGAATAACAGAACAAAATGATAAAGGAAGTTTATTGAACTGCTACTCAGCATGGGGCACATCCCCCACTAATTCCTTAAACCAGTGTCACCTGGTATCCAGTGTCTGTTTGGATCTGCACTGTGTGGGAACTGGATTTGGGGGAGCTGCAGAGTGATGGATGGAGTGAGATTCTGTTCTGGGAACTTCCTAGAGGCAAAGAAAGGAGACTTTCAGGCAGGCTACTAAAGAGCATGACTATAAGCTGCAGTTTTGTCTTGGCCACCCAGGCGATGGTAATTTGCAAGCCCAGATCTGAGCTCTCAGCAGCCCCTCCTTACTTATCTGAAATAGGACAGAGAGAGTGAAGGTTTGAGCTGAAATCCAGAGCATTAGAATGAAAAAGCAAAGTAACAAAGACACCACTGGAAAAGCTCAGAGACAAACAGAGGTTGAGCAGTGAGAAGTTTATTTAGAGCAAAAAGGTGCACACTCAGAGAAAGGGCAGCGAGGGCTACATCAGAGAAGAGGCACCCCTAAAGGTTTAGGGTCTGGGGTTTTATACGCAGTTGAGGATATTCAGGAATGTGACAAAGGGCTAGGGGTGTGGACTTGTTAAGTGGTCCCAGAATGTTCATCCTGATGAGTCATTAAGTCTCTTTCCTTATTAGTCCTCCAGGTAATTCTGCAAAATTAACATAAGAAATTTACTGCTCATTTCTTCCCAGAAAAGCAGCTTCCTGGTCTGGGAGAACATCAATTAAGACCACCTGCCCTGCCCCCAGCATGGGCGGAGTTATTGTTTGTTTGATAAACAGTATGTTAAGAATCTTACTTCTTAACTTCCTGTTTTTTTTTTTAATGCAATTTTAGCCTTAAAGTGGAATCTTCCTGTCTTTATTATGCTGTTTATAGCTGGGTCTTTTAGCAGACTAAAGTGAATTTTACAATGGCATGATCTAATTGACACAATGAAGACATGGGTTTTGCTGAGATACTTCTCTTTATCTGGGGAATATTCAAACATTCCAGGCTAGGTTGCTCTTGGCCTTTTGAGCTTTAACTGATTAATTCATTAACTCTGGGACTTTTCTGGGTTTCTAGTTTTAACTGGTTGACTCAGTCCTTTAGTGGGCTTTACTGGCCTTATTCTCTTTCTACCCTTCTCATATCTATTTTCTTGCCTAACAAAAACATGTAATATTTAAGATTAAAAAACCCTGTGAGTTTAATAGATTTATTTATGACCCTGAATATTGTACAGACCTTTTCACATTTATGAAATTCTGTGTTTTAATATGCCAATGTAGATCTCTTTAAAAATAAATTTCCAGGGTTTAATATCCATTTTAAAAAAAAGTAAAATGATTTCAAGTACTTAATCACTCTCCCATTTAGGTGACCTCTGTAGGTGTGAAGTTAATAACTTACTGAAATGAGTGGGTGAAGGAAGGGACAGATCATATTATTGATGTTCACTGTGGATTTTCATTAAAGAATGATGTCGTTACCTTGTTTCTCCTTTTTCTGTATCTTTTTTAACCTTCTTTTTAAGTAGAAAGTCTTGCAAGATCCAGTTGAACATGAAATTTGACTAGCTTTGCACCTTAGTTATGGGCACAAGATGGAAATGACTGGAAAGAAGTCATCTACGTTTCCCTGTGATACTTTAACCTTTGAAGGGCTGCATTTCATATCAAGAATAAAAAGAATGGAGGTGAAACTGCAGATTGCTTAAACTTCTCTTGTTCACCACTCCTCCTAATTCATGTAAAGTTACAGTGATTGTGTGTTAAGACTTTGTTTTCCCAGGAAAAAAATTAATTGCTTTAACTAAGATATTGCCTTATAAGCCTCCATTCTTAGTACCCATCCTCATAATATAGCCTTTATGTTTAGAAAGTGTTCTTAAATCTTCTGATAAAAAGAGATCTCATAGAAGTACTGCATTCCAGGATACCTGGAAACATGTCTCCCTGGATATTTCACCCTGCCATCTATAATCTTACAAAGTGAATCATTTATTGGGGAGGAGAGGTGGCATGCACTGTCTGCTGGGAACAAATCAATAGGCATGTCTGGATTTGTACACTAAAATTACCCCTGCAGTGGCCTTGTAAGCAGGAATTAATTGGGAATAAAAGCATGAATAAAATTACTAATGCAGTTTCTGCACTGTTTATGCGTGTGTGTGTGTGTGTGTGTGTACCCAAACAAAATGTTTGGAGATGAATATTGAATGAGTTGATTAGCATGGACCCACTCTACAGACCTTAGAAAATATTAGACTTCTCTTCAGAGAAAACAAGAGGTTCCAGGTAGGATATATAAATGAAATATGTGATTGAAAGCATTCATCCTATTGGGTTTGAAGCTTTATACAAGGTAGGAAGGCCTAGGAAGCAAAAAAAAAAATAAGCAAATAAGCAAACAAACAAACAAAAACCCTCCAAAGTGTTTCAGAGTTTTGTGGATTTCTTTAAACCTGTTGGAAACTTGATTTTAAAAATACAAGTGTGACAAATGATTGTACACATAAATTGTAAACCATGTCCTCTATTTATTTGTTCATTCATGCAATAATTGTTGATGGCTCACTATTTTGTAGGCCCTCTTCTGGTTACCACAGATAGAGTGGTAAACAAAACAAAACAAAATAATAGCTTTCATGGGGCTTATATATTGTTTGGAAGAGAAAATCAGAATTAATCATGCGTTTTTAAAAATTCCTAGGCTAGAGATTGAATTAATGATGGTGGTGTGAGAGGTGAGACAGAGGCTTCCTCCTAAAACCACATATAATATGAAAATATAACTAATACAACTACTCTTGAAAGAGCAACAGGAAAGAGGACTGCAACAAACTGCATACACCTGGAGACAAGAGCCGACCTCATGGAAAAGGGTACCATACTAAAGCTGTGGTCCTGCAGGATCCAAGCCCTTCCCCACCCCAGCTCACCAACAGAGCAGGGAGGGAGTAGAGATCTGGGACTGCTGAATACCTAACTCCAGAGATCTGCTCTGGGAGAACAAACCTACATTTCATGGTGCTTGCATGATACTCTCATAATTAGGGGGTTGGAAAGCTAAGACAGGCAGAATTCCTGGAGAGACTGAGATTTCAGCTGCCTGTGGAAAGCAGGGATCCATATCCAGCTGCTCTGGGACAAAAGAAAGGTGGGTAGTCTTGAGAGACTTCCTAACAAAGAAGCCCTTAGCAAGAGGGCTGCTAAAGGGGCAAGGATTGCACAGAGCTTATTGCTGAGAAAGGACAGGTAGACAAAATTGTCTGGGTGCACTCTGCCCAGCAGGTTGGGAGCTTTCACGATCTTCAGGTGCTCCAGCTCCCTGGCTGCCTACACAGCTCCAAGAACCCCTCTGTGACATGCAGACTATTGTGCCTTTCTCCTGGTCAGCCCCACCAGGCTTGCAAACCGGGAAACCCTACCCTGGTGTTAGGCCAGCCAGAGGGAAGATCTATCTACAGCAAATAAAAACGCAAAGCATAGAGGCTTATACTTGTGTGCTCGGCCTACTGATTCAGGCAGTGGAGACAGACATAGCAGCCAGGAACCAGGAAACAGCTCTTTCCTCCCCCGAGGCACCAATACCACTCCCCTACAATCTCCAACATTGCTTCAGGGGCTGAGCAGCTCCAGAGAGTAGAGCTTCTTGGCACTGGAGGGCGCCATACACAAATATGAAATGCCAAAGGAACCTGGTCCAGAGTAAAATTATGAATACAACTCCTGAGAAAGATTTAAATGATATGCACCTCATGACTCTCCCTGAAAGAGAGTTCAAACTAAAAATCATTAACATGCTCATGGAGGTACAGAAAGATATTTAAGAACTCAGGAATGAATTACGGTCAGAGATCCAATCACCGAAGAGCAAAATGGACGGTATTAAAAGCAGATTGGATACGGTGGAGGAGACAATAAATGAAATAGAAACTAGAGAAGAGGAATACAAAGAACCTGAGGCACAGAGAGAAAAAAGGATCTCTAAGAATGAAAGAATATTGAGAGAACTGTGTGACCAATCCAAACGGAACAATATTCGCACTATAGGGGTACCAGAAGAAGAAGAGAGAGAAAAAGGGATAGAAAGTGTCTTTGAGGAGGTGACTGCTGAAAACTTCCCCAATCTGGGGAAGGAGATAGTCTCTCAGGCCATGGAGGTGTGCAGATCTGCCAACACAAGGGACCCAAGGAAGACAACATCAAGACATTTAGTAATTAAAATGGCAAAGATCAAGGATAGGAACAGACTATTAAAAGCAGCCAGAGAGAGAAATAAGATCAGGTACAAAGGAAAACCCATGAAGCTATCATCAGACTTCTCAGCAGAAAACTTATAGGCCAGAAGGGAGTGGCATGATGTATTTAATGCAATGAAGCAGAAGGGCCTTGAACCAAGATTATTTTATCCAGCAAGATTATCATTTAAATTTGAAGGAGGGATTAAACACTTTCCAGATAAGCAAAAGCTGATAGGATTTACCTCCCACAAACCATCTCTACAGTGTATTTTAGAGGGATTGCTATAGATGGAAGTGTTCCTACAGTTTAATAGCTGTCACCAGAGGTAATAAAACCACAGTAAAGAAAATAGAATAGCTAATTACTAAGAAAATGAAAAATTAAATTAACTATCCCCAAAGTCAATCAGGGGATAGACAAACAGTACAGAATATGATACCTAATATATAAAGAATGGAGGAGGAAGAAAAACGAGGAGGGAAAAAAAAAAACAAAAAAAGAACCTTTAGATTGTGTTTGTAATAGCATATTAAGTGAGTTGTCAGACTCTTAGATACTAGGGAAATTAACCGTGAACCTTTGGTAACCACGAATCTGAAGCCTGCAATGCCAATAAGTACATACCTATCCATAATCACCCTAAATGTAAATGGACTGAATGCACCAGTCAAAAGACATAGAGTCACTGAATGGATAAAAAAACAAGACCCATCTATATGCTGCCTTCAAGAGACTCACTTTAAACCCAAAGACATACACAGACTAAAAGTGAAGGGATGGAGAAAGACATTTCAAGCAACTAATAGGGAGAAAAAAGCAGGAGTTGCAGTACTTATATCAGACAAAATAGACTTCAAAACAAAGAAAGTCACAAGAGACAAAGAAGGACATTACATAATGATAAAAGGGTCAATCCAACAAGAAGATATAACCATCATAAATATCTATGCACCTAACACAGGAGCTCCTACATATGTGAAACAAATACTAACAGAATTAGAGGGGGAAATCGGATGCAATGCATTTATTCTAGGAGACTTCAACACACCACTCACTCTGAAGGACAGATCAACCAGACAGAAAATAAGTAAAGACACAGAGGCACTGAACAACACACTAGAACAGATGGACCTAACAGACATCTACAGAACTCTACACCCAAAAGCCACAGAATACACATTCTTCTCAAGTGCACATGGAACATTTTCCAGAATAGACCACATACTAGGCCACAAAAAGAACCTCAGTAAATTCAAAAATATTTAAATATTGAACTTCTCAGATCACAAAGGTATAAAACTAGAAATAAATTTCAGAAAGAAAACAAAAAGGCTCACAAATACATGGAGACTTAACAACATGCTCCTTAATAATCAATGGATCAACGACCAAATTAAAACAGAGATCAAACAATATATGGAGACAAATGACAACAACAACACAAAGCCGCAACTTCTGTGGGACGCAGCAAAGGCAGTTCTAAGGGGAAAGTATATTGCAATCCAGGCCTATTTAAAGAATGAAGAACAATACCAAATGAATAGTCTAATGACACAATAATTGAAATTGGAAAAAGAAGAACAAATGTGGCCCAAAGTCACCAGAAGGAGGGACATAGTAAAGATTAGAGAAGAAATAAATAAAATTGAGAAGAATAAAACAATAGAAAAAATCAATGAAACCAAGAGCTGGTTCTTTGAAAAAATAAACAAAATAGATAAACCTCTAGCCAGACTTATTAAGAGAAAAAGAGAATCTACACACATAAACAGAATCAGAAATGAGAAAGGAAAAATCACAACGGACCCCACAGAAATACAAAGAATTATAAGAGAATACTATGAAAATCTATACGCTAACAAGCTGGAAAACCTAGAAGAAATGGACAACTTCTTAGAAAAATACAACCTTCCAAGACTGACCAAACAAGAAACAGAAAACCTAAACAGACCAATTACCAGCAAAGAAGTTGAATTGGTAATCAAAAAACTACCTAAGAACAAAACCCACGGGCCAGATGGATTCACCTCTGAATTTTACCAGACATATAGAGAAGACATAATACCCATTCTCCTTAAAGTTTTCCAAAAAAATAGAAGAGGAGGGAATACTTCCTAACTCATTCTATGAAGCCAGCATCACTCTAATACCAAAACCGGGCAAAGACCTCACCAAAAAAGAAAATTATAGACCAATATCCCTGATGAACATAGATGCAAAAATACTCAACTAAGTATCAGCAAACCAAATTCAAAAATACATCAAGAGGATCCACATCGCTAATCATCAGAGAAATGCAGTTTAAAACAACAATGAGATATCACCTCACACCAGTGAGGATGGCCAACATCCAAAACACAAACAACAACAAATGTTGGTGAGGATGTGGAGAAAGGGGAACCCTTCTACACTGCTGGTGGGAATGTAAATTAGTTCAACCATTATGGAAAGCAGTATGGAGGTTCCTCAAAAAACTCAAAATAGAAATACCATTTGACCCAGGAATTCCACTCCTAGGAATTTACCCTAAGAATGCAGCAGCCCAGTTTCAAAAAGACAGATGCACCCCTATGTTTATCACAGCAGTCTTTACAATAGCCAAGAAATGGAAGCAACCTAAGTGTCCATCAGTAGATGAATGGATAAAGAAGAGGTGGTACATATACACAATGGAATATTATTCAGCCATAAGAAGTAAGCAAATCCTACCATTTGCAACAACATGGATGGAACTTGAGGGTATTATGCTCAGTGAAATAAGCCAAGCCGAAAAAGACAAATATCAAATGATTTCACTCATATGTGAAGCATAAGAGCAAAGAAAAAAACTGAAAGAACAAAGCAGCAGCAGACTCACAGAACCCCAGAATTGACTAACAGTTACCAAAGGGAAAGGGACTGGGGAGGATTGGTGGGAAGGGAGGGACAAGTGGAAAAAAGGGGCATTACGATTAGCAGACATAATGTTGGGGGGGGCACGGGGAGGGCTGTACAACTCAGAGAAGACAAGTAGTGATTCTATAGCATCTCACTACGCTGTTGGACAGTAACTGTAATGGGGTAGGTGGGGGGGACCTGATGAAGTTGGGGGTTTAGTAACCACAATGTTGCACATGTAATTGTAGATTAATGATACCAAAAAAAAAATTCCTAGGCTAAGTTTAGAATAATAATAGTGATAGTCTAGTAAATATCCACAAATACCCAGAGTATATAGTTTTCTAGCAACATACATACATTTTGTATTCACATGCCGTTAATTGATTCATTATTGCCTGAATCCTAACCATCCTTCCATTACATTTGAACTTGTTGAACTGAGTTAGGAGTTTCTCCATTTCCAGCTTTGTTTCCGGTGTTTACACAGGTGGAACTGAGCAGTCTGGACAGTGTTATTGCCTTCTGTTTGGCTTATTACCACCATGAACTAGAGGTCTCCCTCAATACCAGCTCTAAATAAATTTAAAAGTCAAATCTTTGGGTGTTAGGCAATGAGAAAGAATATGGAATCTGCACTTAACCTCATATCTTTTCTTTCCAAGTTTATACTCAATACATTATAATACACAAAAAAATTTTTCAAGAAATTTATATCTCAGTCTTATGGACTAAAGAGGATATCCATGTAAATTAAAATGAGCCAGCTGTCTTTATTGTAAGGAAAAGTTTTGTTTGTGGAGTCCTAGGAGTTGGCCTATTAGCCATTTGCATTCACCTACCTGAATGCAGAGGCATCAAATGGTATAAGTATTTATTCAGAACCTGAATCTATGCTCTTTCAGAAGTTACTTCCATCTCTTTAACCAAATCATGGTTCCACATGGAGAAAAGCAACTGGCTCAGTACCAAATGCCCCTAATATTATTAACCTCACCATCCTGGTTCCAGATGCTGTGCCATACCTTCTGGTCTTACCAGCCGATTAGATTTTCTTGCAAAAGAGATCTTTCTGGAGTCCTTGCTGAAAGCATTGATATTTGTTATTATACCTTCAAAGGATAAAAAAAATCCCTGCAAAATATATTCTTTCCTGGACTTAATCCTTTATAGCTGAAAGGCAAATGGGGAAGGTAGAGCTGGGTTTTCTCTTAGTGAAGGTTTTGATTCATCTCTACATTTTACTGAAACAGTAAGTGTATCAACTCATGTCCCTACAGTCTATTCAATGTAACCCAACATGAAAAGCCTGTAGGTATGTTCCTGCCATTCCTGGCTGTGATCTGTCAACAAGAGACTACATCTGTGGTAGAGGTACATGCACAGTAGGCACAGTGCTAAATATGGGGCATATGCAGTTTTTTTTTAATTACCTCTATTCCAGATACACTGAAGGGGGAGGTTAGGCTGCCCAGATTTTGAAGCCCAAGTGTCCTTTTGTAAAAATGTGGAGTCAAGTTTCAGCCCTTGTGATGTAAAGAATAAAATTATATGTAATATTGTAAGCATGGAGTCATACAAACTCTTTGAATGCACAGTAATCATGCCTCCTTTCTAGAGAGGAGATTGAAATGAGAGACTAATTCATCTTGAAGCTGTTTCTCTGCATTTAAGCATGCTTCCTGCTTCAGCTAAGGCCTGTTTACTGAGCATGTGTTGGGACTGAAATGGTGTGTGAAGCTGATCAGACCCTACCTCATGGAGGATCTATATTGGAGAGCATGCAAGCATTACATAGAGTTATGTAAATCGAGACTTGATTTTAATTGTGTGGAGCACTCAGAAGTCCAAGTTGCTGTGAGAAGGACCCAATGGAGTCCAAGAGTCAAAGAAGGCTCCCTTGAGGAAGTGATATTTGAGCTGACACATGGAATGTCTGGAATTGGCTTATTTCTTATCATATGTTCAGTGAGGCAAGAAAATTTCATGAAACCAAAGACAATTTTTTCTTTCCTAAAGATAAATGCTTTCATTACAGAAGCTAGATTCTATAGGATGATATTGGGCTAAAATTAATGCAAATTATTAGAATCAAAATAAGCATTCACAACCTATAGAGTTGAGTCCTGGCTCTGTCCACTCCCATCGAAAATAGTACATGTGAATTTCACATATCTCCTTGTTGAAGTGGATTATGAAGTTTCCAGTTAATGTCATTTTGGAGCACATGCTCTGGAAAGATGCTGCAGGATTATTGGTGTTCCTACCACTACCAGGTCTAACATCACCCTAACATCAGGCCTCTGACACCTCCCTCCAGGACTGATTTCTAGCCTTTAGTGGATCTCCCTGACCCTGCTCTCTTCCCTATTGAATCCATTCTCCATGCTATTACTGGGGTGAGTTTCTAAATAACAGATCTGATGGTGATACATCTGATGGTGATACTGCTGCTTAAACTATAACACAAGGCCCTTCATGATTAGCTTCCTTTCCCTGCTTCCTCCTTGCAGTAAATCCCCAAGACCCCTGATCCACAGCTACTGTGAACTGTTAGAAGCTGCTAGAGCATACCAGGCTCTCCCGCACTCCAGTGCCTTTACCTTTACTGTTTCATTCACCTGATGTACTTTCTAGGCCTTGATCTCTACCTTGTTAACTCTTACTTATACTTAAATACTCAGGTAAAGTTTACTCTTACTTGCTCCTGTCTGAGTGAGATGTCTGTCTTATGCATTCTGTTTGTACATGGCACATTTCTGTTTCACAGACTTATCATACACCATCAAATTAATAGCCACTAGCTACATGTTGATATTTAAATTTACAATGTAAACTAGAATGGCCATTATAGAAAACAGTATGGCGGTGCCTCCTCAAAATTAAGAATAGAACTACCATATGATCCAATACTCCCATTTATGGGTATATAAAAGGAAAATAAATCATTACCCCAGAGAGCTATCCATACTCCCATGTTTATTGCAGCATTATTCAAAATAGCCAAGGTTTGTAAACAGCCTAAGTATCAGCCAATGGGTGAATGGATAAAGAAAATGTGTTTTATATATATATATATATATATATATATATATATATATAATGGAATATTAATCAGCTTTCTAAAAGAAGGAAATCCTGACATTTCATTCATTTGGATGAAAGTGGTGAGCATAATGTTAAGTAAAATAAGCCAGACAAAGACAAATATCACATAGTATCACTTATATGTGGAACCTTTTTTTTTTTGTCAAGTCAAATTCATAGAAAGAAAGCACAGAAAAGTGATTTCTAGGGTCTCTGGGGGAGAGGCTAAGAAAAGGTTGGTAAAGAGTACAAACTTTCAGCTATAAAATGAATGAAATCTGAGAATCTAATGTATAACATAATGACTATAGTTGATAACTGAAATTTGAACTAGCAGAAAGAAAAATCAGGAAAGCAACTCTATTTGCAGTTGCATCAAAAAACAATAAAATACCCAGGAATAAACCTAACCAAGGAGAAAGACATATACTCTGAAAACTATAAGACACTCATGAGAGAAATTAAAGAAGACACAAATACATGGAAATCTATCCTATGTCATAGATAGGAAGAATTAATATTGTCAAAATGGATACCCTGCCCAGTGGCATTTTTCAATGAACTATAGCAAATAATTCTAAAATTCATATGGAACCACAAAAGACCCCAAACAGCCAAAGCAATTATGAGAAAGTAGAACAAAGCTTGTGGTATTATGCTGCCTTACTTCAAGTTATACTACAAAGCTACAGTAATCAAAACAGCATGGTACTGGCACAAGAACAGACCCATACATCAATAGAACAGACAAGAGAGACTAAATATAAACCTACACATAAATGGGAAATTAATATACTATAAAGGAGCCATGAATATACAATGGGGTAAAGACAATCTCTTCAATAACTGGTGTTGGGAAAACTGGACAGCTACATGCAAGAGAATGAATCTGGATTACTGGCTAACTCTATAAACAAAAGTAAACTTGAAATGGAGTAAAGACCTAAATGTAAGACACAAAACTGTAAAACTCTTAGAAAAAAACAAACAAAAATCTCTTGAAAATAAGCATGAGCAATTTTTTTATGGACACATCTCCTCAGACAAAGAAAATAAAATAAAAGATTAACAAGTAGAACTACATCAAACTAAAAAGCTACTGTACAGCAAAGGACACCATCAACAGCACAAAGAAGGAACATACAGTATGGGAAAATATACTCATAAATGATTTATCTGATAAAGGTTAATATCCAAATTATGTAAAGAACTTGTATGCCTCAACACCAAAAGAAATAAATAAATAACCATATTAAAAAATGGGCAGAGGACCTGAACAGATATTTTTCCAAAAAATACAGATAGCCAACAGGTACATAAAAAGATGCTCTACATTGCTAATCATCAGGGAAATGCAAATCAAAACCACAATGAGATGTCCCCTCACACCAATTAGAATGGCCACTATCCAAAAGACAAGAAATGTTGGTTAAGATGTGGAGAAAAGGGAACCCTCCTGCACTGTTGGTGGGAATATAAATTGGTGCAACCACTGTGGAAAGCAGAATGGAAGTTTCTCAAAAAACTAAGAATTGAAATACCACACAAGCCAGTAATTCCACTTCTAGGAATATAACCAAAGAAAACAAAAACAGTGATTCAAAAAGATATATGTACCTTATGTTTATTGCTGTATTATTTATAATAGTCAAGATATAGAAGCAACCAAAGTGCCCATCAATAGATAAATGGATAAATAAGAAGTGGTACATATACACAATGGAATACTATTTAGCCATAAAAGAGGAAAAAATCCTGTCATTTGTGACAACATGGATAGACTTAGAGGTTATTATGCTAAGTGAAATAAGCCAGTGGAGAAAGACAAATACCATACAATTTCACTTATTTGTGGAATATAAAAATAAAATGAACAAAATAGCAGTAGATTCAGAGACACTGAGAAGTGACTAGTGGTTCCCATGGAGGAAGGCTTAGGATGGGTGCATGGGGAGGGAGAGGGGGATAAAGGGCACAAAAATTCTCAGTCATAATATAAGTTGGTCTTGGGGATGGTAGTGCAGCATGGAGAATACAGCCAATGATTCTGTAACGTTTTTCTGTGTCGACAGATATTAACTGCTCTAGCTGGGGTGAAGATTTAATAATATTGATAACCAGGAAACCACTGTGTTATATACTTGAAACCAATATAAGGTTGTATAACAACTATACTTCAAATACTTCAATAAAAAAAATCAAAAGGTAAATATGAGAGGTGACGGATGTGTTTCTTTAGGGGGAAGACTTTCACAATATATATATATATACATACATCAGATCATTACATTATACCTTTGGACACCTTACAGTTTTGCTTGTCAATTATATCTTAATGAAGCTGAAAAAGTAAATTTACAATAATTACAAGTAAATAAAATTTTAGTTTCTCAGTCACACCAGTCACATATATATTTTAAAGGCTGAATAGCACATGTGGCTAGAGATCACCCGCCTAGATGCCAAAAATGTAAAACCTTTTCACCATTGCAGAAAATTCCATTGGACAATTCAGGTTGAAAGTTTTGGAATATTTATATACCCTCCTCCTTGGCTTTGAACTTCTTGAGGTCACATGTTTCCCTAGTGCTAGCAATGCTCAATAGATATTTGCTGGGGAAAAAAATAAATTAGAAAGATCTGAGTTCATATCTATTCTATTATTACACAGAAGCCATCAAAGTCTTTTTTATTAAATCTAACAAAACAAATTTCAACGAAAGGGGATCTGGACAGACAGGATGAAATCAGAGGAGAAAAGAAGGAATTGTTTCTAGTACATCTCTTGCTTCAAGCTTAGGAAAGGATCAGGCCTCTATTTCAACGCTTCATCACTAAAAAGGAAAGCAGTAGAACTTTAGAGTTTGGGAAACTATCCACTTGACTGGTTTTCGGTGTTGGATATTAGAAGTGGTAGCAGGTACAAATATTGCTCACAGAAACAGACTGTATTATTTATTGTACCAGTGAAATCCACTAGACCATGCCAGTTTTGGTTGGAAGGCATTGATAATCATAGTCTAAATGTTTGGTTTTCACTGCTAAAGGGAGAACATGTTCAGTTTGAAGTGGTAAGAGGAGGCATTGGAGTGACAGAACAGCTCTACATTATTCACCAGCCATCTACCGTGCAATTGGCCAGTTTAAAGATGTTCTTTTAAGCACAGACTCTTCCCCGGGGTTACAGGATGATCAGAAGCAAAGCCCAGATCTAGGAGGATCAAGTATAATGAGCAAGGCAAAACAAGTGAGCCTCTGGGCCCTCAAAACGGGTTGAAATAAAGAAGCTGATCCTGAAAAAGAAAGAAATGTGGAAGAATAAAAGAAATTTGCTGTCGCTGTTGCTTTGGTTTTGTTTTCTGAATACAGTTGCACGATATGGTCTCCTAATTCTACACTTTGTGGTAACTATTCAATGATCCAGTTTCCATGTTTTTCAAAGGTGGACATGCTTGTGAGTTGTACAAGCTGGACAAGCTCTTTCAAGCTTCCATATGAAGTAGCCAATGGTAATGAGGGTAGCTTTCAAAGTTTGAACTAAGCCCTGGAGTAACTCCTACTTTTGAATGACTCATCAGTATTGGCAGATTTAGCTGGATTTATATGATTTCTTAGTTCCTTCTTTTTCTGTTCTCATTCCTTCATTGACTTTGGATGGTAATTTGCTTGATCCAGAAACACAGATCATATTATGTTTACAATTATGGAAGCCCTTTGGTGATAAGAGCAAGCTACTACTCATATCATTTCTTGAGTTAATCTAGGGACAACCAATCCTAGAAAGTGTTTTGAAAATTTTTTAAGTGAGAATACTAATTACTAAGAATAACTCAAGGGGAAAGAAAAACCAACCTTCATCCCACCAGATCGGAACAAATATTCCTGTTTGTACCTATGATTTTCCAGTATCTATCTGCATGCATATACCTGTTATGAAATGCAGTTTACATATTATTTTGCATTTTGCTTTTTCTCCTCTTAAGATTGTATTTCAAACATCAGAAAAAATGTTCATTTTTGGAAGGCAATAACTCTGGCATCATTCAGTCATAACCTGAAAAGGCATTTATTACCTGAGGAATCCCAGCAAATCATCTCAGGCTTCTGTCAGTCTCCAATGACATCATTTAGGAGGAAGTGGAGGTAAGAAATAAAAACTAATGTAATGCTGTGAGGGAAGGAGACAGCAGAACTGCCAAGTGCTGTTGTCTGACAAGACATCTCTAGAGAGGCAAGGATGAAAACCACACAAATGACTGCAAGCAATTTAAGAAATTGGAGACTCTTCAAGTGTGGGGAGGGAAGATGTAAGAGATAGAGTGGTCTGGAAGAATCTGTTCTTTTTCTCAAGATTCTGTGGTCAAGGTGGTTAGCTAAGTGGGTTTGTATACTTACAAGAGAGTGCCCGCTTGGTGTGGGAAAGAAGGGACATGCCAGTTGCATTGGATTGGAGGGGAAAGTGCAGGTTTTGCCCTGCACAGCTGAAGGCTCTTGTGGCAGAGCCTTCCATCCCTACCCTGGCCTTAATTAGACCTTGTCCTTGTCTTGACCTTGCAAAAAAAGGTCTTTACCCTGTCTGCAGCTCTCTGAGCCATGCTGCTTCTACCTATGTGCATATACTTATGTATCTACCTACATTCATATACCTCTTATAGGAAGAGGACTTTTGACCCATTGCTAAGGACTAAAGGACATTCCACAGATGCAGTGCTCACTGGTGCTCAGCACGTGATAGCCCCTGGTGGATTTTAGCTCATTCCCCCTCCTCTCATTAGTTTCTGCTTAAATCAACCTCCTCATTGTGCAGGCCAGCCATAAATAAATCATAGAACTGTAAGACGTTAGGACTGGAGGGAACCTTAGGTGACATCTCTAAAGCCCACCCTCTTTTGTAAATAGTATGCAAAATGCAGTTTACCTACTATTTTCTATTCTGCTTTTTTTCTCTTAAGATTATACTTCAAACATCAAAACACATTCAGTTTTGGAAATTTTAGCCAGCCCTGGTAACAGAGCCAGCACATACCTATTCTGTGCATGCCTGCATGTCCATCTCACCATCAGAACAGGGGGTACAGAGAAGACACATTTTCCAGTCTTCTGCTGAGCTGGAGGCTCTTCTTGGGATGTGACTGGGGAAGACAGAGGTCCAGGGTCCTCATACAGATGGTGGGTAGAAGGGAAGCATCCCGAGGATTCAGCTCACTTTTTACTTTGGTCAATTAGGCCTGAGAAAACTTAGACTAAATGTTTGCCCTTCTAATTGGTGGGAGAAGAGAAATGGAAAGAGTAAGCCCCGCCTTTATCTTGAAGCCTTACCTGTTCCTGGCACACTGCTCTGTCTACGGAAGGGTGTTGTCATGCTAGTAGCAATCATCACCAGCTTGAATTCTCAGAAAGAACCAGAGGGTGATTTTTTCATAACTCCAGGCTCGTGGGATATACCAAAGCCTCTTTGCATGCCCTTGACATTTCTGGTTCTCTGTTTCCTTTCTTAAAAGACAAGGGATGGACTTTACAGATGTCATCCAAGGTTCCCTCCTGTTCTAACATCTTACAGTTCTATGATTTTTTTTACGGCTGGCCTGTACAGTCAGGAGGTTGACTTAGGTAGAAACTAATGAGAGGAGGGGGAATGAGCTAAAATCCACCAGGGGCTACCGTGTGCTGAGCACCAGTGAGCACTGCATCTGTGTAATAGCCTTTAGTCCTTAGCAATGGGGTCAAAAGTCCCTCTCCCAATATGAGAGGAAGAAACGAGTCAGAGATAAATAACTTCTTGATGTCTTCCAGCCAGTATGCCATTGAATCAAAGAGAGATTCCATCTCGCTTTGGCTCCCACATCCAACCCCTTCCTGAATCTGCCTTGTTGACACCATAATGCTCACACCCAACCAGGTGGTCTGTGCCTTCTCCTCTTGTGCAGAACCCTTCAGTCCGAGGGTGTTGGAGGAGGTCATTAAGAGGACATGACCATCAGTTTACCCACAAGCTGGGCCCAGGCAATGGGAAGTTCCTAACCCTTCTCCTGTGCTTGGAATGTATGCTCTGCCCACTGTTCCCATGGTAGGAGCAGGTTTCAAGGATGCAGCCTTGAGAAGCAAGGTATGGTTGAAAACCTCTGAATACATGACTGAACCCAGGTAAGGTCTCTTTATAAACCTTTAATATTCTGGCAGTGTGTGCAGACATCTACTCACCTTGCAGCACCCAAAATAAGTCTTGCAGGTAAGTCCCCTTCTTTATTAAACCTGCCATCTACCCACCTGGAGTAGCCTGCTTCTTTCTGCATTCTCTCCTTGTCCTTGGTGTACAGGGGAAGTTTCAGATTACACCCAGGAAGCTCCCAAGGTTTCAAACCAACAGAGACAGAACCGTACAGAGGAGAATAGTGGTTGTGGGAATGGGCTTTGGAATCACTAATTTGGATGGAAATTACAAAGAACAGCTGTGAATGAACTCTGTGTTTGTACTTGTATTCAAAGAAAAGTGTAAAAATAATATTAAAGTATTATTAAGATTGAGAATTTCATAACCCCATCATCTGAAAGCATTTATTTTATTTTATTTTATTTTTATTAAGGTATTATTGATATACACTCTTATGAAGGTTTCACATAAAAAAACAATCTGGTTACTATATTTACCCATATTATCAAGTCCCCACCCATACCCCAAGGCAGGCACTATCCATCAGTGTAGTAAGTGAAATCATTTATTTTAATTATTGCATGTTTTACACACACCTTATTATTTTGTATATTTACAATTGAGTCCACATGTCACTTTTGTTCTGCTGTCTTAAAAATTAGTATTCTTTCATAAACATTATGAGGGATGCTGGAGCTGCCCCTCTTCATCATGTTTTATCATTCATCCCCTCAACGTAACAACTGCAGAACATATAATAAATATGTTAGTAGAGAAATATGCTATTTGAGACCAATGACTATTTTTCTAAATACATTTCTTTTTGGAATATGTCAAAAACTGAATATATTGATTGCATAGAAATGAAAACATGTTAATTCTTTAGAAATTAAGATATTCAGGGTTTCAATTCTCTCTCTTCCCTTCTCCCTATATATTTTTTTCTTTTTCTTCCCAAACAAGGCATTTATAGTTGATTCACTTTGCAAATAACTACACCTTTGAGTCATTGATCATACATATTAACATAATGTCACATGTAAATTTCATCACTTTGATAAGTAATCTACACATTTTTAGCTCTGTGCTGTCTATAAAAGTATACTATATATCTGTAAAAATTTGGAAGGCCAAGGCTTCAGTTAAAGTCTAATTCTAATTAGAAAAATAAATGGCATATTATGTGGGAGGAAAATCCAGGCACCATCAGTTACTGTTATGAGTTTGCCGTATTAATTTGATTGAAGTGTTTTGTGCCACACGAGTGGGATAAACATCACATGCAGGCCACTTAGATACGTATTATTGCCCTGATTGACCTAGGCCTGCAAGATAAGCAGGTCCCAAAAGCTTATAATCTGAGGGTGCTTTAACCCTAGAGAATTATTAGAATGAAGTAATCTCAATGAAAGCAAGATTGTCATAGCCCACAGATGCCCTGTAGGTTTACAGCCCAAAGGAGCCACCTGGATACCCAGTGAACTCAGTTGCTTAGAGTTTCACCCTTGCCCTTGTTGACTAAGGTCACTTGTTTTATAACTGTTATTTATTGCAGATTGAATCTGTCTGGTTTATTGTTCTGCTACAACTTTCTTAATCATGTTTCCCTTTAACTGGACAGGATGATGGTCACAAATGACCTTAGGATGTGGACAATAATCGGTTTGCTGAAAAGGATGGTGATCGGGAATGTGAGTCTGCTGTGAGCTATCTCCCTTCCCCTGCTGCAAGAAGCAGGTGCTGAGACCCCAGGGGCTCCAGTCAAAGCCCTAAATGTTCTGTGTGGGTATGGAAGCAGGGCTGTTCTGCAGGCAAGTAGGACGTCAATGTTGCGAATGTGGCATAGACAGAACCCTGCCTGATTATTTATCAGGGAAAGATCTGCCCGCCACATTAGGGACTAATCAGTGAGCTCTCGATGCCACAGCTAGTTAATTCCTGAGCACTGCCCAATGCTTGCCTCTGAAGTGCTGAGCTGTGTAAGAAACCTCTCCTTCCAGAAGCCACAGGCCCTAGAGAGCTGTGGCAGGATGGCAGGATTGGTGATAGTGGTACAGGGGGACACAGTGAACTTTGACTCCATTTACTGTCAGGATTTCTTGTCCTGAGGTTGCTTATTTCTTCTACCTGCCAGTAACAGAGTGGTCAGCAGTCTGCCTATTCCCATTTCTATCCCTTCAGTCCCAAATAACACATTAACTGTCTCTTTAAAGTAATTACAAATGTAAGGGTGACTGGCCCAGCCCATGTGTCATGTGTGCAAAGAGTCTTCTCAAATCCATGTAGCATTTTCCTAACACACTGTGATGCCATGGAAAGGAATCAGGCTCTGCAATCAGATGGGAATACAAATTCCAGCTTTTCTATGTATCATTTTGTGATATTGAACAAGTCACATCACTTGCCTTTTTTCAAATTTCTCATCTATCAAATGGAGCTAATTATACTTAATTTTCAAAGGTTTTGTTAATAATAAGTGGAACAAGTCCAGTCTCAGTCCCTGATACATAGTAAGCTCCCAGTGAATGTTAGCTAAATAATTATTAGCTAATGTAAAAATTTGTAACACCCAGTCTGGTGGAGCATGCTTAATCCATATTAATTATAATTATGGATATTAATGTTATTATGTATCCCATATGATGCTATCTTATAAGGCCTCAGGGAGTAGTTAATTAGGTGGTGAGCTGACGGAGAAGAGAGGTACTTGTAGGAAACAGGGTGGATAGACACAAGCGAGCACCAAGTGGAGCAGCAACCCCATTGGGCACTGATGCAGGTGCAAAGGGTTAGGACTGCATACCCAAGGCTGGCTTGTGGGAAGAGGTAGGACAAACAGTGCATTGTTAAACTGGCAAGAAAGCCACCTATACTTAGAGCAGCTTTGGCCAAAAGCCAGAAGACGTGTTCTTCGATTCCCAAATAAAAGTAACATATTTTTATTTTACAGATTCTAAAATGAAACTAAGGATGTGGGTTTAGCCCAGGGCAGGAAAATAGATGTAAGGTAGTCTAGATACAGAATGTCTACCCGTAAAGAGCAGGAATCATTGAAGGAACTTTCAAATATATAACACAGTTTTGTTAACTATAGTCATCATTTTGTATATTACATCCCAGAACTTTTTTTATCTTACAACTTTCGGAAGTCTGTACCTTCTGACCACCTTTATCCAATTTCCATACCCCCTGATCCCTCACCTGTGGAAATGACCAATCTGATCTCTGTTTCTATAAGTGTGTTTTTTTCAGATTCTATATATATATGTGAGATCACATAGTATTTTCTCTGTCTGACTTATTTCACTTAGCATAATACCCTCATGGCCAATCCATGTTGTCAAAAATGATAGGATTTCCTTATTTTTTTTGACTGAATAATACTCCATTATATATATCCCATATTTTCTTTATCCATTCATTCTTCGATGGACACTTAGGTTGTTTCCATGTCTTAGCACTTGTAAATAATGCTGTACTGAACATGGGGGTGCAGATATCCCTTTAAGATAGTGATTTCACTTCTACTTTTTACCCAAAAGTAGAATTGCTGGATTGTAGTAGCTAAGGCAGAAAATATTAATAGTTCTCATTACAAGAAAAATATTTAACTATGCAAGGTGCTGAATGTTAACTAAACTTATTGTAGTAACCATTTTTTAATATAATTTATTTTATTATCATTAATCTACAATTACATGTGCAATATTACGGTTATTAAACTACCCCTTCATCAGGTCCCCCCCACCAACCCCATTATAGTCACTGTCCATCAGCATAGTGAGATGCTATAGAATCACTACTTGTCTTCTCTGAGTTGTACTGCCCTCCCCGTGCCCCCCCAACATTACATCTGCTAATCGTAATGCCCCTTTTTCCCTCTTATCCCTCCCTTCCCGCCCATTTTCCCCAGTCCCTTTCCCTTTGGTAACTATTAGTCCGTTCTTGGGTTCTGTGAGTCTGCTGCTGTTTTGTTCCTTCAGTATTTTTTCTTTGTTCTTATACTCCACATATGAGTGAAATCATTTGATACTTGTCTTTTTCGGCTTGGCTTATTTCACTGAGCATAATACCCTCTAGCTCCATCCATGTTGTTGCAAATGGTAGGATTTGTTTTCTTCTTATGGCTGAATAATATTCCATTGTGTATATGTACCACCTCTTCTTTATCCATTCATCTACTGATGGACACTTAGGTTGCTTCCATTTCTTGGCTATTGTAAATAGTGCTGCAATAAACATAGGAGTGCATCTGTCCTTTTCAAATTGGGCTGCTGCATTCTTAGGGTAAATTCCTAGGAGTGGAATTCCTGGGTCAAATGGTATTTCTATTTTGAGTTTTTTGAGGAACCTCCATACTGCTTTCCACAATGGTTGAACTAATTTGCAGTCCCACCAGCAGTGTAGGAGGGTTCCCTTTTCTCCACATCCTCGCCAACATTTGTTGTTGTTTGTGTTTTGGATGTTGGCCATCCTCACTGGTGTGAGGTGATATCTCATTGTGGTTTTAATCTGCATTTCTCTGATGATTAGTGATGTGGAGCATCTTTTCATGTGCCTGTTGGCCATGTGAATTTCTTCTTTGGAGAAGTGTCTATTCATGTCCTCTGCCCATTTCTTAATTAGATTATTTGCTTTCTGTTTGTTAAGGTGCATGAGTTCTTTATATATTTTGGATGTCAACCCTTTATCAGATACGTTTTTTATGAATATATTCTCCCATACTGTAGGATGTCTTTTTGTTCTACTGATGGTGTCCTTTGCTGTACAGAGCTTTTCAGCTTGATATAGTCCCACTTGTTCATTTTTGCTTTTGTTTCCCTTGCCCGGGGAGATATGTTCATGAAGAAGTTGCTCATGTTTATGTCCAAGAGATTTTTGCCTATGTTTTTTTCTAAGAGTATTATGGTTTCATGAGTTACATTCATGTCTTTGATCCACCTTGAGTTTACCTTTGTGAATGGGGCTAGACAGTAGTCCAGTTTCATTCTCTTACATGTAGCTGTCCAGTTTTTCCAACACCAGCTGCTGAAGAGGCTGTCATCTCCCCATTGTATATCCAAGGCTCCTTTATCAAATATTAATTGACTGTATATGTTTGGGTTAATGTTTGGATTTTCTATTCTGTTCCACTGGTCTGTGGGTCTGTTTTTGTGCCAATACCAAATTGTCTTGATTACTGTGGCTTTGTAGTAGAGCTTGAAGTCAGGGAGTGTAATTCCCCCTGTTTTATTCCTCCTTCTCAGGATTGCTTTGGCTATTCGGGGTCTTTTGTGGTTCCATATGAATTTTAGAATTATTTGTTCCAGTTCACTGAAGAAAGCTGTTGGTAGTTTAATAAGGATTACATTGAATCTGTAGATTGCTTTAGGTAGTATAGCCATTTTGACAATATTTATTCTTCCTAGCCAAGAGCATGGGATGCATTTCCATTTGTTAGTGTCCTCTTTAATTTCTCTTAGGAGTGTCTTGTAGTTTTCAGAGTACAGGTCTTTCACTTCCTTGTTAGGTTTATTCCCAGGTATTTTATTCTTTTTGATGCAATTGTGAATGGAATTGTTTTTCTGATTTCTCTTTCTGTTAGTTCATCATTAGTGTATAGGAAAGCATCAGATTTCTGTGTGTTAATTTTGTATCCTGCAACTTTGCTGAATTCAGATATTAGTTCTAGTAGTTTTGGAATGGAATCTTTAGGGTTTTTTATGTACAGTATCATGTCATCTGCAAATAGTGACAATTTGACTTCTTCTTTACCAATCTGGATGCCTTGTTATGTCTTTGTTTTGTGTAATTGCTGTGGCTAGGACCTCCAGTACTATGTGGAATAACAGTGGAGAGAGTGGGCATCCCTGCCTTGTTCCCGATCTTAGATGAAAAGCTTTCAGCTTCTTGCTGTTAAGTATGATGTTAGCTGTGGGTTTGTCATATATAGCCTTTATGATGTTGAGGTACTTGCCGTCTATACCCATTTTGTTGAGAGTTTTAATCAGGAATGAATGCTGAATTTTGTGAAATGCTTTTTCAGCATCTATGGAGATGATCATGTGGTTTTTGTTCTTCTTTTTGTTGATGTGGTGGATGATGTTGATAGATTTTCGAATGTTGTACCATCCTTGCATCCCTGGGATGAATCCCACTTGATCATGGTGTATAATCCTCTTGATGTATTTTTGAATTCGGTTTGCTAATATTTTGTTTAGTAGTTTTGCATCTACATTCATCAGGGATATTGGTCTGTAATTTTCTTTTTTGGTGAGGTCTTTGCCAGGTTTTGGTATTAGAGTGATGCTGGCTTCATAGAAAGAGTTTGGAAGTATTCCCTCCTCTTCTATTTTTTGGAAAACTTTAAGGAGAATCGGTGTTATTTCTTTTCTGTATGTCTGGTAGAATTCAGAGGTGAATCCATCAGGCCCGGGGGTTTTGTTCTTGGGTAGTTTTTTGATTACCAATTCGATTTTGTCGCTGGTGATTGGTCTGTTTAGTTTTTCTGTTTCTTGCTTGGTCAGTCTTGGAAGGTTGTATTTTTCTAAGAAGTTGTCCATTTCTTCTATGTTTTCCAGCTTCTTAGCATATAGATTCTCATAATATTCTCTTATGATTCTTTGTATTTCTGTAGGGTCCGTCATGATTTTTCCTTTCTCATTTCTGATTGTGTTTATGTGTGTAGATTCTCTTTTTCTCTTAATGAGTCTGGCTAGGGGTTTATCTATTTTGTATATTTTTTCAAAGAACCAGCTCTTGGTTTCATTGATTTTTTGTATTGTTTTATTCTTCTCAATTTTATTTATTTCTTCTCTAATCTTTATTATGTCCCTACTTCTGGTGACTTTGGGCCTCATTTGTTCTTTTTTTTCCAATTTCAGTAATTGTGTCTTTAGACTATTCATTTGGGAATGTTCTTCCTTCTTTAAATAGGCCTGGATTGCAATATACTTTCCTCTTAGGACTGCCTTTGCTGCGTCCCACAGAAGTTGTGGCTTTGTGTTGTTGTTGTCATTAGTCTTATATATTCTTTGATTTCTGTTTTGATTTGGTCGTTAACCCATTGATTAATTAGGAGAGTGTTGTTAAGTCTCCATGTATTTGTGAGCCTTTTTGATTTCTTTCTAAAATTTGTTTCTAGTTTTATACCTTGGTGATCTGAGAAGTTGATTGGTAGGATTTCAATATTTTTGAAATTACTGAGGTTTTTTTTGTGGCCTAGTTTGTGGTCTATTCTGGAAAATGTTCCATGTGCACTTGAGAAGAATGTGTATCCTGTTGCTTTTGGGTGTAGAGTTCTGTAGATGTCTGTTAGGTCCATCTGTTCTAGTGTGTTGTTCAGTGCCTCTGTGTCTTTACTTATTTTATGTCTGGTTGATCTGTCTTCTGGAGTGAGTGGTCTGTTGAAGTCTCCTAAGATGAATGCATTGCTGTCTATTTCCTCTTTTAATTCTGTTAGTATTTGTCTCACATATGCTGGTGCTCCTGTGTTGGGTGCATATATATTTATAATGGTTATATCTTCTTGTTGGACTGACCCCTTTATCATTATGTAATGTCCTTCTTTATCTTTTGCTACTTTCTTCGTTTTGAAGTCTATTTTGTCTGATACAAGTACTGCAACACCTGCTTTTTTCTCTTTGTTGTTTGCATGAAATATCTTTTTCCATCCCTTCACTTTTAGTCTGTGTATATCTTTGGGTTTCAGGTGAGTTTCTTGTAGGCAGCATATAGATGGGTCTTGCTTTTTTATCCATTCTGTTACTCTGTGTCTTTTGATTGGTGCATTCAGTCCATTTACATTTAGGGTGATTATTGATAGGTATGTACTTATTGCCATTGCTGGCTTTAGATTCGTGGTTACCAAGGGTTCAAGGGTTGCTTCTTTACTATCTAACAATCTAACTTAACTTTCTTGTTAAGTTATTGTAAACACAGTCTGATGTTTCTTTATTTCTCTCCCTTCTTATTCCTCCTCCTCCATTCTTTCTATAATAGGTGTTTTATTCTTTGCCTTTAGTTAGTATTTGCATGGTCTGCTTTCTTTGCTATGATTTTATTTTCTCTGGTGACATCTTTTTAGCCTTAGGTGTGCTTCCATCTAGAGCAGTCCATTTATGATATCCTGTAGTGGTGGTTTATGAGAGGCAAACTCTCTCAACTTTCGTTTTTCTGGAAATTGTTTAATCCCTCCATCATATTTAAAGGATAATCATGCTGGATACAATATTCTTGGTTCAAGGCCCTTCTGTTTCATAACGTTAAATATATCATGCCATTCTCTTCTGGCCTGTAAGTTTTCTGTTGAGAAGTCTGATGATAGTCTGATGGGTTTTCCTTTGTAGGTGATCTTTTTTCTCTCTCTAGCTACCTTTAACACCCTGTCTTTATCTTTGATCTTTGCCATCTTAATTATTATGTGTCTTGGTGTTGTCTTCCTTGGGTCCCTTGTGTTGGGAGATCTATGAGCTTCGGTGGACTGCGAGACTACTTCCTTCCCCAGCGAGGGAAAGTTTTCAGCAATTATTTCTTCAAAGACACTTTCTATCCCTTTTTCTCTCTCTTCTTCCTCTGGTACTCCTATAATGCGAATATTGTTCCGTTTGGATTGGTCACACAGTTCTCTTAATATTCTTTCATTCCTAGAAATCCTTTTATCTCTCTCTGCCTCAGCAGCTCTGTACTCCTGTTCTCTGTTTTCTATTCCATTAACAGTCTCTTGCATCTCATCCATTCTGCTGTTAAGCCCGTCGATCGCTTGTCTGATTTCTGTATTGTCTTTCCTCAGTTCCCTCACTTCCTCCCTGAGCTCTTGCACATTTCTCTGTAGGTCCATCAGCATGGTTATGACTTTTATTCTGAATTCTTTTTCAGGAAGGCTGTGCATTTCCATCCCTTCAGACTCCCTCTCTGGGTTGTCTGGTTGATTTTGGTCTGAACCATATTCCTCTGTCTTTTCATGGCTATATAATTGGTCACTGATAGTTGCCACGTATGTCAGCTGGACTCTTTAAGTCCGCCTCCTGGGGTGCCGAGTCCTCTCAGGTGTAGCTGCATGCTGTGCACTTTCCTGTGTATTCTTGTCTCTTTTAGGAATAGATGTATTTGCTGTGTTTTCGTAGATAAATATAGTGTTGGGTGGCGATTTCTGCCGCCCTGCTCACACCGCCATCTTCCCGGAAGTTCTGTAGTAACCATTTATAAATATACACAGAAATCTAACCTTTATGCTACATACCTTAAACTTATATAACCTTATATGTCAAATATATCTCAATTAAACTGGGGAAAAAAAGAAATAATTGAATGGAAATAGGAACAAATTTTATCTGGGTTGGTTTGGTATCATTGCCTGTTACTGTCTGTTCCATGTGTTTGATGCTTTACAGATTGTGAAACAGTTTTACTCACACTTTTATTTAATCATATTCATGATGTGATAGATGGATAGATTTTTTTATTCTCCTTTCCCGCAGATGAAGAAATTGAAGTCCAGGTGGTTATCTGATTTGTCCAAGGCCACACAGAAGGCAAACAACAGGGTCAGGGTTGAAAACAAGCCTGTGAGTACAACATCCAGCCTTCTATTAACCTATGAAGAGCTGTTAGTAAAACTGTATTTTTAACTTACTCTATCTTGGAATCTCAAGTAGGCATATTCTGGAATCCCTGAAATTTCCTATTTTAGTATAGGTCGGTAATGAACTTTAGCAGACAAGGTGATACCTATGTCTCAGTTGGCTATTCATGTGATTAATATTTAATTTTAACATATCATACTACAGTACAATCATAAATCACTTGAAAGTCAGTCTAACAGCATAATTTGACACACAAAAAAAAATGGAGGAAACAAACAAGGAGGGATATCATTAGCTAATTTGCCAGGTATATTTAGGTGCAGAATAAAAGTATTTGAAAGACCATATGGTTAACAGATGCTATTAAAAGAGTGCTTACAAATTGGGGGTGGGATCAGGAAGAGGGGTCAATGGCATAAACGTCTCCATCTTTGAAGCAACTTCCACAGCTGATACCAGGGCACAGACATGATCCACAGAGGGAATGCTTCTGGCAGGGTAATAGGCCCTGGTCTCTCTTCTGATGGGTCCTTCTATATTTAAGGCCTTCCAGTGGTAATACCCTGCATTTGGAATCACAAAGGTTGTGGTGTATAATAGAACTCATGTGATTCCATGGCAGTAAGTACTGATCTCATAAACCATAATGTATCAGCACAGGAAGGGAGGTTTCTTCGACCTCCTTGTTTCATAAATCAGAGTTTTGAAAGGTAAAGAGGATGTTTAAACTTACCAAAGGTCACTGAGTTAGGTAATGGTAAATCTAGGACTCCAGTCTAGCACTCTACCCACTATTTTATGCTCTCTTCCTTGCTCAGAGGTGCACACTGGATACACATTGTGTATCAGCCACTGCTTTCTCTGGGTTGCTCATTAAATCCAACAGTACTCATTCACAGAGCCACCACTCTTTGCAAAGCTCAGTGCTAGGCACAAAGACAAAGCAGACAGCATCCACGCTGGAAGACTGCACAATCGAAGGGATGATCAGAATCTACTTTATGCCCACTGTGTCCAGACTGTTGGGATTTCTCCTACAGCGGTTTCAGCTCCCAGCTGCACCTCATGATTTGATATTCATGATGCTCACTGGCTTGTCACGAATGAACATTTTATTTTCTCTTTTCAGTTTCCTCTTTATATCCCCTTCTCCTCTGCACCACCGTAACATTGCTTACGATGTATTTTCTATTACAAATGACTCTCTTTCTCTCTGTCTCATTTCATGACAAGTATTTTCCTCCATAAAGTCTTCCATGCTTTCCTCATACCTGTGGAGTTCTCTTTCCACTGAATTCTTGCACTATCCTGTCTATATCATGTTTATGCTGTATATAACTTTTTTATCTTTTATTTTATTTAGGGACAAAGATATTATCTCCTGTACTAAGCTTTAGTTGCTTGAGGCAAAAATGTGAAGTCTGAGTTATCTTTATATCCCTATCATGCCTAGAAGAGTCATCGCATGAGTAAAATCTCATAAGTAATCATATACATGAATCTGGAGAATGAATAATTTATTTAATTCAATTCAACATTCATGGATTGAATATTTACTATAAGTCTGCAGTGGTGAGTGAATATTAGTTTTTTATTGACTTAAACAGATTCAACCTTGAGCATGCTCCTTTTGACTTAGAAGCAATGATATCTTCATCAAGCAGATCTTTTTTTTTAAGGTTGGACCTGTGAGAACATTTGGGACACTGGGAGACCCTCTTTCTCAAACTAGATCTGCAAGGAAATGTAAATGAATCTTGTTTCTTCTTGATTCTCCTAACTCATTAACAGCAGCTTAAGTTTTTGAGTAATTTTTTTGGGACGACAAGCAGTATTTTGTTGTGTATCCTTATTTATCTAGCTAATGCTGATTTCAAAGGTTTGGAGGGGAAATCACTTTGTCCTTCAAAGAAACTCCCTTCTTTCTTCCTGGGGAAACATTTTCTCAAGGCTAGGTTTACATATTTACAATCTTTCTGTGCTACTGTTGAAGGCACTTTCTATAGAGTTCCAATTAATTGCTTTACTATGTTTCTTCCATATCTAATGGCATTTACACATGACCTCATTAATTAATACCCACCCAGCTTGGTATTTAGAACATTGATTTCTGGTTACATAGGACAAACATGGGAAATGCTGTTCAGAAGATGACTTAGGATTCCCCTTTATAGCATAATAGAATAGGTTTCTGCCTGGCTTTTTACTTTCTTTTTTCACCTTTATTTACCTGAATTTATATAAGCAAAAAAAAAATTGGCCATGTCCAATAGGGCTTTGTAATAAAGTCAGAGCCTGGGTTATAGCTGTACTAATTATAAAACATAACATTGGCCATTCCTTTTATATTTCACAATGTTCTTTCAAATGTATTATCTCAGTTTGCACAAAAACACATCAAGAGGGTAGTGAATTTGACACTTGAACAACACAGGTTTTGACTGTGTGGGTCTACTTACATGCAAATTTCTTGAAATAAATATACTGGAATTTTTTTTGGAAATTTGCAACAATTTAAAAACACTAGCAGATGAATCATGCAGCCTAAAATTTAGAAAAAATTAAGAAAAAGATGTCATGAATGCATAAAATATATGGAGATACTAGTCTCTTTTATCACTTACTATCATAAAATCAACAGTAGGCTATTAGTAGTTAAGTGTTGGGGGAATCAAAGTTATACATGGATTTTTTCATTGCATAGGGGGTCAGTGCCCCCAATTCCACCCCATCCCCATTGCTCAAGGGTCAACTATATTATCGCTACATATGGATGAAGAAACTGAGGTTCAGAAAACTTGTATGTCTTGTTCAGGTTCATATAGTCAGTGGGTTGTAGAGCCAGGATTGGAGCCCAGATTTTTAAAACCTAAAAGCTATTGTTAGCCTTGGACCAGTAAATAGACCTCACATTCTTCTAAAAGTAGATTACATGTAGCAATTCTGAACAGCCACTGAATAGCCAACAAATGCTACAGTCTACCAATAAACAGAACCCCCAAGCAGACCCTGGCATGTATGTTTATGGTTAGTATGTAATAGAGAAAGCATCACAAATTAATGTTTAAGAGTTTAATTATACAATAAATGGTGCTGGGAAAATAGGCTCGGTTTATGAGGAATGAGAAATCAATTTAGGTCTTCCTATAAAACTAAATATCAAAAATTCTAGATTAATTAAAGACTCCCATTAAAAAAGAAATAAATTGAGAAAGTATAAATGAATAATTGCCTAATCCTTGATAAAGCAAAATTTCCATGGGTAAAACTAATAAGATATTTCAAAGGAAGCAATCAATATACTTGACTAGTAGCATATAATCAATAGTACCACTTGACTAGATAAAATTTAAACTTTTTTAAGTCAAAACCATAAACAAATAATAAAGGGAGAAACTATTTGGAATATGTATGGCATGGCAGAAGAGGCTTAATACCCTTAATATATGAAAAGCCCATATTGATCAATGAGAAATCACTAAAACAGTTATTAAGAGAGAATGCAGGAAGAATGTAAATAATATAAATATGAAATCAAGGCAGGAAGTTACTTTTAAAAATTAGGCATACAATATTTGTAAAGGTCCAGTGAGATAAATATACACTCTCATTCACATACACATACCTAAATTATTATGGCCTTTTAAGAATATAATTTATCAGTATGTATAAAGAATAGTAAAAATATTAATATTCTTCAACCTAATAATTCTGCTTTTAGGAATTTATACCAAAAGTAATTATAGTTGTAAACAAAGATGTACACATAAAGTATCATTTACAACCTTATTTAAGAAAAGACATTAAAACAGAAAACCTGACTGTCAGTCATTAATTTATTCTCATTGCCAAAAAACGGTTCTTGCACTTGGTAGGAGTTTCAAAAATTTAGTTAAATGCTGGAATTAGTGACAGGCTACACCCAATATATAATAGTTTAGGAATAGTACATTATGCCATATCCAAATAATTAAATATAGTCATTGGAATCAACATCTTGAAGAATTTTAAATAGAAAAACACTATTGATATAACATTTGTAAGAAACAGGGTACAAATTATGCATGCAGTATGATAATATATGCAAATATATTTCAAATACATGTATGTGTGTGTGTGTATATATATATTTTTTTTTCAGAAGAAAATACCAGACAGAAATGTGATAAAATGCTTTCACTGGTTATTTCCTGGAGTTGGAATTATGGATTACAAATAATTGCCATTTTTTTGATAGTACTGTTCTGTATTTCTCAGTTTTCACAGAAAGCATCTATCATATTTAATTAAAACACATGCACACACAGAATAATCTGAAAAGATTCATGTTGAAAAGTTAATAGCGATTATCTGTAAGTGGTGCAATGTTTTTAATTTTTGTAAATTTTCCAAAATAAGCCTGCATTATTTTTAATCAGATCAAAAGTTACATTAAAAGGAAACAGAGATCATCAGTCATGAGAAGGTCAGCAGTAAAACGTAGAAAGAAGGGACATCACAGAGACAAGATTAGCAGTAGTGATGGAGCAAAGTGGTACCCTGATCAGAGTGTGATCAATCAATTGTGTTCATGGCTCCACTTCCTAATACTTTCCTATATCTCTCGCCCCTGCTGTAACTTTTAGTGTCCTCTCACACTGGGCGCTTGGCCATGTGATTGGCACTAGCAATGGGCTTTGCAAATATGATATAAGAAGAGCTTGAAATGGGCATGTACTTTGGAGTTGTCATGAGAACATAATTCTATGTGTCTTGCTGGAAATGAGGGACATGTGGCTCCATCACCTTGGTTACCCCAGCTCACCAAAAGCCCAGTGCCAGGCAAGAGGGTGACCTCAGCTAAGGTCAGAACCATCCAGTTAGTCCAAGCTAAATTGCTGATCCAAAGAGGTGTGAGCTAAATAAATACTTACTGTTTGAATCCACTAAGTCATGGTTTGCTACACAGCATTGTTGTGGCAGATTTCTGATTCACAAGGGTTTAATGACTATTTGTTGATTAGAAAGGTCACAAAATAATCCCTGCCTTATTGCAAGGATATTTATCTCTTCGGGCTTCATTAAGGGCACATGAATCAGTCATTCTGACCATCAAGTTCCCATTGCTCAAATACCATTCTCTCTAGTGGATTCATAGGCCACAAATTACATAAATTCCATGGGGGAAAAAAAAGATGATCCTAATAAAATACTAGAAAACTCTAGTTCTTGGAAAGATTTGCAAACCCATCCCCCCCACCAGATATTAACACTCTGGCATTCAGATTAATTTATAATACTCTGATAAGTTTGGTTAGCATTAAAATGTCTCCAGGATTCCAATCAAACTGGGGTAATGGCAAGATTCACTTTCAGAGAGTTGGGAATGAAGGACACACCCCTGGAACCTGGACTACATGCCAGTATAATGGCATTGCCTAGGGCTTCTTAGCAAAGCAAAATCCTAATTTTTTCCTGGCTGTTGCTATCATCTTTCCACAATTCTTTATCCTTCAGCACCAAACAGTAAACCAAGTGTGTGAATCAGAGGAATGCTAAAAATTAAAGGCAGAATATACTACTTATGAACTCACTAAACATCATCCAATTTCTTTCCAAACACTGTTTCACGAAAAAAAAAAAGACCTTGTCAGTCTGACAAGCACTCAGGCTGTCAGAGACTCATGTCATCTATTTGAATTATGAAAGTAATGGTGAAAACCTCCATTTCATGTTTCTAAACTGTAAACAGTATTGTGCTCCTCTCTTTATACAATGACATCCTAATAAACCTGTAAGGTGTTACTCTATCCATTTGACAAGAATGCAGAAAAAATACACTAGAGGTGAGGAAGCACTTCCAGGTCAGAGGTGGGTCTACTGGTGAGCTGGGCTCACACCCATTCTGCCATAAGAATCAAAGGCACATTCTTACCTGCCAGGATTGGTCTGCTATAGCGCGCACTCCGCTTTCTATTCATCTTGGGAGTTCCATCTAGCCTTGTAAATCAACAGATTGGCATTTCTGATTGCAAATAAAATTTAATTTCTAATTAGCCCAGTTTTCTCTTCCAGAATCTCTTTCATTTGACACACAATAATTACTTTTATACTTGCCTTTCACACATTTCCAATAATCTTAAAACACTCTAAAAAATATATATATATATAAATTGTCACTGATTAATCTGTAGTCACTTTAATATGAGGACTTAAAGGACAGTAAATTTTCTCCATGTGCTGCTTAAACGTACGGTACTTTCTGATTCTGTTAGAATAATATGATAATTACAAGGGCATATGATTTAATTACAATGTTTACCACACTGCCCGTGGGCTTATGATTGTAAACACAAGAAATCAGATTCCCATATGGCCAATAAACTTTATTTTGCATCAGAGCAAACCCCACCCTTGCCTCTTTCCATTCCCCCTCTTCCCTCCTCTCTTCTGCTGCCCTGCCTGGGTCAGGCTTTGGGCCAAAGGGATCTCAAAGCAGTACAGTACCCTGTTCCCTCCCAAGCCTGTACACAGTGAGGGACCCATTTCTTGGAAAGACTTTAATAAGCAAATCACATTAAGATATTAATTTATAGCTGCTTAAAATCCTACTCTCTGGATTACATGCATTTTATTAGAGTCAGTGATAAAGTTCAAAAAAATGAAACTTTGGTGGAAGAAATCTTAGCATTAAACAAAATCTTAAGAAAGGCAGTACTTTTGGAAGTGAATCTTTTCCCTCAGTTCATACTGCATAAATCCTGGGTCTCTCAGCAACATAGCATTTTCTTAAACTATTAGCGGTTAGTCATGTGGAGGCTGAAAAAAAGATGTTTTCCCAAAGCCATGAGAAACAGAGCCCGAAACTCAGAACTTTTGATGAAAGTCTAAGTGCTTTTCTATAATTTTATCTTTTGCAACAACATTTTGGTCTGAGTCATGAAAGATCTATGCTTCCCTGCTTTAAGATATGTAAAGGAAAATAAGACTAATTACAATTCATCTTGATGACAATAGTACAAATTTTTTTTCCAGAGACTTTAATTTTTTATTCCAAGTACAATACTTTTTAAAACTTAAATGTAATACTGAAAAACTTAAAAGGATAAAAAAAATTCATGCCTCAGGTGTGTAAACTGCCACACGTCATAAACCTCTGGTGTTTCTAGTGAATTGTTGAAGCTGCACATTTCAATCAATGACTGCTAAGAATCTACTTAATGTGGATTTTCCTGGTGTAGACCAGGGAGGATTCAGATTCATTTAGCATCCCCAGAATCCCATAGCTAGGTATTTGAGCCATTCTTTAGGTCAGCTTCCTCCTTGAACTATCTACTACAGGCCTTAAAGATGGTTGACAATAGTACAAATTTAAGTGGGAAAAAAACTGTATCTACATGCAGTCAGTGCTCCATCTTCACACCTGAAAAGATGTTAGGCAGAAAATAGGCAGTTATTTATTGACTTTAAATGTGCACACACACACCGCAGGTACAGGCACAACTATATACATTCACTGCACAGACATACAAAGATAGGCACACACACAAAATGTAGAAGCAAAATCAGTTCCTGAGATTTGGGAGAAAAACTTTTATATATCATATTTACCACTGTGTACATTCTGCCTTTCTGAAAAATCCTAGGATGGGGCAAAATAATGCCAATTCCTTTTCTTATTCATGAAATATTGAATCAGATCAATTGACAGGTTGGTGGATTAATTTCTATGGGGAATTTTCAATTTGATCACCTAAATGTTTGTAGTAGTTATTATTTAGCAGTTATTAAGTATTAAGGAAATTCTGGTGGCCCAAATAATCTCTCTGAGAAATTAGGTCTGTAATTGATCTGATCCCATTAAGTTTTCTTTGCTAAAGGATAAGGTCTAGCAAGTCTCTAAACTTTGTTTGCAAGAGCCTCAGATTAATCACACAGAAACCATCTCTCTCCTTAATTCTGAATTTAGAAGTACTTCTGGAATTAGGACCTTAGGGAAGTGGTGTGGAAAGAAGAAGTGAGTTAAAAAAAAATTAAAAGCCTTGTCTTTTACACCTGCCCAGTGATGTTTTCAACCCACTTCAGTGTTATGATTTGAAGCAACACCAGCCAATAAACCCTCTAACTTGGATTATTACCTCCCTCAGATGAGTCTTTAGCACAGATACAGGATTGGAGACAGTAAAATTTCAAGAATAAGTCCTTATTTACATAATTTCCTCCAGCAAGCATTTGTCTAATAAACACCATGCTGGATACTGTGGGAATATCATTTTATTCTAACTCCAGTCAACAAACATTTATTGAGCACTTACTATATGCTAAACACTATTCTCAGGTCTGTGGATAGAGCAGTAACAAACCAGTATTTAAAAAAATCCAACTGAGGGGCATTTAGCCTACATTTAACTGCCAGAAAATAAACAAAGATAAAAAATAAAGAGAAGTAGGCAAACAAGACTCAAATGATCAGAAGTACATGGAGTAGGGGACCAGGGAGATTTTGGGAGCACCTTTAACACATGTTCAATCCTCTCTCATTAGAACAGAGACACAGGTTATATTCAAAGGAGTGTTTGGTTTGTGTGTTGGTAGTGCGAGGGTGAAAGTTTGGGGACTGATGTAGAGCTGAGGTGGATTAGGCACTGCTTCTTCTTTCCCTTCCAAAGTCTGAATTGAATGATATCAGCAATTGTGCCTCTCTGGTAAGGTTGCCTCAAAGGGAAGTTTGGCTCTTTGGCTGTGAGTCCTGCCTGTCCTGTTTGCAGGCACAGTGACAACCAAATACAAGTCAGCTGGATCTGGATGAAGGCCGCCAAGAAAGCTGTGCTCCCAAGCTGCTCCTCATACTGTCTTTTTTGGGGGTTTATTTTTGTTGTAAAGGTGTAGTTGTATCGACAAGAGCCTGCAGTCTTCTCACAGTGGAATAGAATCAATCCCCATTTCCTTTCTCTGTGAGAAAAGCAGACTTGCAGAGCCCCTAAGCTCTCACATGACAGTTACCATGTCTGCAGTCACCTCTCCTTTAGTTTTGTCTTTGACAGAATGCTTCATAAACCTACCTCAAGTGACATAGAGGAGTAAGCATAAGGAATGAACATGGTCATCTGGTGGAACCCTACAGGTTAAGTTAACAGAAAGCCTATGCTTATCTATAACTGAATGAGGACTCCCGGGACTTAAACCACATGGTTCAATTCACCAGCAGTCCATAAGTTCAAAGCTTAATAGGAAAGTATGATGTGAACACATTCTTAGTCTGAATTGCTTAGTTTTAGTCTAAATTGCTGTGTTTTATTCCATGATTCATGATTCAAGAAAGTTCTTCTGCACTTCAACCTGTGTTTCAAAGTAGAAAAAGACAAAACATCAGGCAAAGGCAAAAAAAAACCCAAACCAAAACAAACAAAAAAACCCATACTTTTCATTTGAACTACATGAAGTGTTCAAAACAAAGTCAGTCAGAGTTGATTCTACTCAGGCCTATCTTCTCTGTATAATTACCTTAAAAGTAGGCTTCCCAGGTAGTTTCATTACATATCAAAGGTTGTCTAATGATGTCAGCTAATGGAGCTTAAGTGTGACTACTTAAGGAAGTTGTTGATTCTCATATATTACCACTGCTTCCAGAATACCTTTTTAATGCATCACATTAAGGATTAAGGCAGAAAAAATACCATATAACTATACCAAAAAGAAAAATAATTTGAAAAAAATACAATACCTATTAATAATAAGAGTTTTTAAAAATTAGGAAGAGAAAACATACAGAAAATGAATCTACCAATGCTTACCACAAGTACCATATTCAATTTTCAAAAATTAGAAACATTTCTTCCAAAGTCAGGAAAATGTCAAGGATATTTATTACTATCACCTATTCACCTCTATCCTATATTGTGCTACAAATAATATACAATGCAATAAGACAAGAAAAGAAAACTGTATAAAGAAGGAATAAAAGCTGAATTATCATTTTAATGGATAGTATTCTAACTTTCATAAATTAGCCAAGATAATTCATAAAATATTTGAATTATTAAGAGAACCCAGTAAGAATACTATATTGATTTCAAAAACTTATCCCTATACATTGAAAACAACCAATTAGAAATTATAACTTTAAGATAATAGTAACCATTTATAGTAGCACTAAAACTCTAAGATACCTAGGAAATTATCAAATAAAACCTGTGTAAACTAGTGTAAGAAAAATTATAAAAGTTTATTAAAGATAATTAAATAACATAATAAAATTTGCTATAAACCATATTTATAAACATAAAAGCCCATAAAATTAAATCAAATTTCAAAAAAAACTCAACCACAGTCATGGTGTGATTGCTTCTAAAATTCATATGGAATAATAATAATTGGGAATTACCAAACCAATTTTGAAGAAAAGGAGATTAATTCACTCTACTAAACTTATGATAAAACTATAAATAACTACAATATAATGTCCTGGGTTCATATAATATTCATTTGCACCAAGAAAACAGAATAGAAATCTGAGAATCAGCCCCTGTATACATGGGAATTTGTGTAAGAAAGAGCTGAGTATGCAGATTAATGGAGAAGAGAATCATTTAATAATTTTGCAGGGCCAAATAACTAACTATGTGAAAAAAAAAACTGAAATTATATCTCTACCTCATATCATACACAAAACAATTCCATATTCATTAGAGACATAATTTGAAAAGCAAAATTTAAAATCTTTTGTATATAAAATATGAGTATATATTTTCAGTATCAGAGTAAAAAGCATTCTGGAAAAGGTATAAAATAACACATAATACAGGAAAGATAGACACATACAATCATATTAAAATGAAAAATAGAACCTCTTAATGACAACAGCATAGTCTTAAAAACCAAATTGCAGTTAGAAAAAAAATATTGCATATTATTAAACAGTGTAAATATTTTGAATATATAAAGAGCTCCTTGAAAATCAACAACAAAAAATGCAAGCAACCCAATAGAAAATGTGTCAAAAACTTAGCACCAGCAGTTTTTAGGACAGGAGATCTGAAAGGTTAATATAAATATATATATATATATTGTGCATATGTATGTCTATATTAAGAGATGGTCTATATCTTACATAGTCCTTGCTTTGCACAGTTCTGATATGAACAAATTTCAATTTAAATAATTTATTTAAACAACACAAGCACCCCAACAATATAGTTTAAATTTCAGGTACCATGGCATATTAACTGTGAGTAACTGCATAAAGTACAAACTTCACTGCTAACTTTTCAGTCCACAAATTACTATGCAAATAACATACTTATCATGACCAATAGCCAGTTTTATCTGTTCTTTCAGCCTCTGAGTCATTGGTCATTGCACATCTGTTACTTAGTTCATACACAGCAGTGCACATAGTTGTGTTGCTTCTTTGTTTCTTAGAAATAACCCCATGAAAAATTTTATAAAAATGAATACTTGAAGAAAGAAATTGGTCAACAAAGATGAAAATGCAGCAATGAAATGAAAAATAATTACCCTGGAAGTGAAATTTGATTCAAATATATAGAGGAACTAACTGACCATTGGGATGTTCACACAGGCTACCATTTGAGAGACTAATATGATGTCAGATGAACTTAGTAAAGGTAAACCCATCCATGTGGATAAGGGGGATGGTATGATGAAAAGATGCCCCAGAGGAAGTAATGACCTGCAAAAAACTTCATAGTAAAGGGAAGTTTTTCCACTCTTAAGATACTAAACATGTAAAGAACAAAATGATGAATGGATTAATTACTTCCAAATGTTGAAATAAAATACTGAACTCAGAAAGGATTATGATAATTTGTTAAGGCATAGAAAAAACACTTTCTCTGTATCACATTATACAATAACAAGAAAAAGGCAAGTGCTATTTCAACTATTTCTGATAAGTTTTTAAAAAATAAATAAGACACTTTAATTCTCAATATTGCTAATGTTATAAATTACAGCATACTTAGTAAATCTTAGCCTTGTTATTTTTTTCATTTCCCTATACATTTGAAACCAATAGGAAGAGAATTTTTAATGTTTTGACAGAAGTTGACAAAATTGGATCAATGGCAATTTATCCCATTGATTATTTATATCATTTTGCATGTTTTGGCTTGCACAGTCATTTTTACAATCTTATACCACTGTATAAAGTGAGGACTACCTGCACTGTTAAATCAAGACAATGTATTTCCAATACTGTAAGATTCCATTTCGGATTCATCAGGCTAGAGATACTTAACATGTGAGATGTAGTTTTGTGTATTCAGCCTTGACTCTATGGTATTTAATACAGCCTTTGTATGGACCGAACTTCCTTGGGCAAGGGTGGAGAATACACGAGATATGTCCAAACAGGCTAGGAAGATTTTTCCTATATTAAGTCAAGTCACTAGTGCATCAAGAGAATGAGTCCATAATTTTTCCCATTTCAGGAATTCTTTGTGAAGTAATGACTACTGTCTATAAAGCAAGTGAAATAATGTGTTGAAACAGTATTGAACTACAACTTTGTAAGTTATTTTAGTTATACTCATATGACTTCAGATAGCAAGATAAATAATGGATTAAACAGTTATGCAAAATCCCAACTCTTTTTTCAATCTTTGGTTTCCACCCAAATTACTATTTAGTACCTTTCTCTGGGTTGTGTATATACCCAAGGACAGTCTCAAGTGTCACCCATTTCTATGATCAAATGAGGTGTATATATTCAGCTCTTTTTATTATCATGTCATTATAATAAGAGAAATGACTTGGTACTCTAGCCCTTGTTCAGAGCCATGAAGAGAATATTCTTGCTGATAATTCTTAAGTGTGTTGATATTCATAGAACTGTAGGAAAACTATTTTTTTTCAGTCTTTTATCTCTCTGTTCTTCAGGTTGATTAATTTCTATTGAAATACCATCAAGTTTATTAACTGTCCTCAGTCATGCCCATTTTGCTAATGAGACCATCTGGTGAATTTTTATTTCAGATACTGTATTTTTCAATTAAAAAACTTCTCTTTGGTTCTTTTTATGTATCTTCTGTTTCCAGACCTGGAACTTCTATTTTCCATTTATTTCAAGTGTGTTTACCTATAGCTTATAGAACATAATTTTAATAGATGACTTGGTATCTTTGATAATTCCAGCATCAGGGTCATTTCAGGTATCTTTTGATTTTCTTTTCCCTTGAGAATTGGTCATTTTCCCTAGTCTTTTGTATGTCAAGTAATTTTTAAAGTATCATGGACATTTTGAATACCAGTTTGTGAGACTTTGGGTCTTGCCACAGTCCTCTGGAGAATGCCACTGTTTATCAACAATAAACCTTATTAGAATCAGATGGCAGATTCTGGTGGATGACTGCTCCAAATGTCGGTTTAGGGTTCAGAGTCTTTGCTACATTTCTTTGGGCCTTCACCATGCATGTGCCACTCGGAGATTAGTCTGTTTTATGTAGTAGTCTACAGCTTATATCTTTGCTATGCTATTTTGGTCTGTTCTGCAAATGTGATACTCAAGGTAGAGCTCAGAACTCCCGTCAGGTTAACACACAGAATGAGAGTCTCTGCCTCAGTTCTTTTTTTTCTTGGTTTCCCCCACACTCTCTGACTCCCAGGTGCTTCTGATCTGCATTACTCTAGAAGGAAGGACAAGTTCCTCCCAGAATTTTAACAATCAAAGGTTTTTGCACCCAATGCGGTCATGCATGATGCTGTTGTCATTAACACCAGTGTTATTAAGGATGACTAGAATCACCTTAGGAACCAAAAGTAAGCAGAGAGAGAGAAAAAAATAATGGCGCATCCATTCATCCTCTTTGACCATAGGACTCCCTTTTCCCATTTCTTCTGAGTAGAAGTTTCCCTTTGGAATTGTCACTACTAGGTAGTGCCATGACACAGGGTATGTTTGGGGCAGAGTCAGGAGACAAAAAAAAAAAAAGAGAGAGAGAGAGAGATAAAGAAAAAAGTGGGGATCTTCCCCTACATTCTTCAACCCACCAGGGCCCCTTTTCTTATTTTTCTGCAAGGAGAGGGGTTTTCCTCAGAGCTTTGTCTACACTGCTTTGTATTTGTTTGTGGCTCCCTCCCCCTTGTGGAAAGCTGGGAAATAAAAAAAGAGGAAGACAGACAAAAAAAAAAGTCAAAACCAAGAAACTCATCCCCATGCCACATTGTCATTCTTCATTTTTGACTTCCAACCCACTGGCAATTGTTCGCTTGTCAAAATCCACAGGTGGTTGCTTCTTGTATTCATCCACAGCGTTTAGTTACAATCAGTGAGAGAGATGTGTTATAATGGGCTTACTCTGTTTTGGTCTGCTTCTGTTATTAAAATTACATAAAGAACTAGATATTTACTTTCTGTTATATCATTTTGACACTAGTACTGTTAATTGACCTGTTTGCTCTCTGTTCTTTTATTATCAATGTATTTTTAGGAACAGATATATTTTTCCTCCTTTTAAGTCAACCTACTTATATTGTAGCATTTGTTCTGCCTTTTCATTTTATGTCCCAGTGGTGAAGTAACATCTTTCCTGCCTTTTCACTTGTTTTACCCTCTATCAGTGAGCGTTTAGGAGTTTAAAAATTCTTAAATACTACCAGTAAAACACAAATTAATCAACTACATTTGAGACCAACTAGGCAATATCTAATAAAAGTAAAGCTACACATATCCTACAACTCAATAATTCCACTCTATTCACTGATACATACACCAAAGTGACTCATAAATATACACAAGGATATGTACCCAAGTATATTTCTTTCAGCATTGTTTATAAAGGGAACAACTGGAATAATCTACCTGCCCAATAATAGGGGAGTGCATAAAGTTCACTTGGAATACTAAATAGCAATCTGTTTATATACGTGAATAAATATGAAATATTCTAAAAGATAAAAGCTGTTTGCAAAAATAATGCATGCTATAATACTTATATAGCACTTAAAGCCAGAAAATAGTTTATAATACATGGATAAGAGGAATACACACCAACCTTTAGAATAGCACTTTATTCTGATGAATAAATATAGGGCTCTGGCTGGGATATATGAGTGAGGTTATGGCTCTATCTAATGTTTTATTCCTTAATAAAATGTCAACATCAAAATGGCAAAAATGTTTCCTTATAACAAATCTGTGTGGTGGGTACACATACATCTGTAATATATTTTCTGTACCTTTCAATATTCTTGATATATTTTATTCTAATTGTTTATTCTAATATTTTTTTTATCTATTTGTTTTGCCCAGCTATAGTTCTTTTGGCTTATTGATTCATTTGAGTTAAAATAAGGTATATTTCTCATAATAACTCATATGCCTTACAAAAACTTTGGAAGCTATATGAAATAAATGAAAGTAAACTATATCACCCATAACTTCCCCAAAATATCACTACTAATCTGCTCATTCATTCATTCATGTATTCACTCACTAATCCATTAAATAATATGAACTATGTCCCTTCTAGGCCCTGCATACATTGCAGGTAATATCATACCTGCTCTTATAGAGCTAATTGTCTAGTAGGATAATGGCCACAATAAGAAAAAGATACACACACACAAATATAGATATAGAGAGATACAGATAAGAAATTGAGATTTTTTTTTTCTAATTTTCTTAAAATCATTTTCATGCATTGTATTGCACAACTGGAATAAACTGTAGAGTCCTAGTTTTAAGCATAGATACTAGATGGGAGACACAAACAATGGTCACTGAGTGACAGGTAATTCACTCTTCCTTATTATTATTACTATTAGCCTCTCCTAATTTACAGAGAAAGGCCAATTATTCAGTTTATTCAATTGAAATTTTTAGGATGCAGAAAATCATAACTACAATACTTTGGCAAAGAAAATAGATATTATTTTCTCTATTTTGCTCTGCATGTGTGAAAGGTGGCAAATGGCTTTTTATTTTAGTGATTTTCTAGCAGGGGGCTGCAACCCTATTTAACCATTGTTAGCAAAGCTGGA
>JAVSCE010018833.1:0-12194 GCA_032199065.1 Smutsia gigantea
ATACATGCAAAGTATGTTTTAAGTTGATGCACACTTTTATTTTTATGTGGTAATTTTTTTCACACGTTATGTTTTTTTCCTTTGCCAGTTCACTTAACTATATATAACAAGTGGGTTTTTCTTTTTCTATGTTACAAACTTCGTGCAACTGAAATTTTTGTGGCTGTATATAATGTGTCATGTAGATTTGCTGTGTTTTTTTTTTTAAACAATTCTTGTTTTGGACATTTAGGTTTTCTCTAATTTATGCAGAAGGCTTTATTTCCACATAGAGAATTAAGCATCATAACTTTAAAGCTTTTGCTAGGAATAGGTAGTGAAATTCTGAAGGAAGGATGTATAATAATTTATTAAAATAGAACCAGAATTGCAGGGTGGATAGAATAGGGGAACAGGTTATATTTGACCAGTGTTTGAGTGTTACCTTACCTTTGTTTGAATACTAACTTTTTCATGGTAGCTTAAACCTTGTGTATTTTCTTGATTTCTACTGAAGTTTGAACATTTTAACTATATTTGTTAAACATTATTCCTATTTTGTAAATTGTTCATTGCCGATTTATTTGTTGGGGTCTTCAAAACTGTATTCAATTTGGAATTCATAGTAAACTAGGGAGAAGTGAAATTTGCCAAGGGACATCAGATAATTTTAATTTTACACAATGAAATTGTAGGCTCCATCTGCCTTCTGGAAGTCTTAATTAACTATCAGATAAACAAAGTGTAAAACCACAGTTTACATTTAAGGCACGTTTTTAATTCAAGGCTAATGCAATTTGCTTTTGATATATTAAATACCTACCTGTTCTGAATAAATAGCAAGAGTAATTTTTTTGTGAAATTAGTTCAGCAAGTTTTAGTAACACACTATCCTTTCATGTTTTTAGACCTTATTTCCAATCTGCATTTTGTTAGGTTCTGTTATTTCAAATTTGCATATATGGATTTTCATAGTAACAAAATAGACTGTATTTAAGCCTTACTTTGAATAGCCAGGAATATTGGCTATCCAAATCTGGATCTGCTTTTTCCTTGAGTGAACTTGGACAAGTGACTTCACCTTTCTGAGCTATAGTATCTCCTGTTATATTATAAAATGCAGAAGTAATAACTCCTGTAACTTAAGAAGTAAATGGCATAATGAATATAGGTACCTACCCAGTCATTGGTTCTCAATAACTTAGCTTTCTCCCCACTCTCTTCCTTTCCCTCATCCTCTACCGAAAGTTAATACATAATGTATCTCACACACATGTCTTATTTTGTCCACTTCAGCTTACGCTTTTCCTTACCTGCTTACTCTTCTCTCCATCTAACCTCAGTATTATCCTGAGAAAATGCTACCCATGTTTAAGGCTCAACATAAATGTTTTTTTCATGAAGCTCAACACTAAAAAATGCACTAAATGTAGGAAAGAAAAACACAATGATAAATAAGTAAGGCTGCAAACTATTAAAGCTAGTGTAAGGAGACTAAATTTTAGAAGGGCAAACTTCCTGAAAAGCAGTAAATAAAAATCATTTCCTTGTTTTCACTTAAGAGGCAGTAATAAGGAATGGGTGTTGGACAGCACTACCAAGTAACTTCTACTTACCTGTCATGTATTTTGTAAAAGTCTCCTAAGAATGAAACAAACCCAACATGATGAAGTATGAGGGGACATGTGATCTCAATGGGTCTTCACTTGGCCTTGATAAATTACAGCTAGAAAGTATAGAAATTTGCAGAATTTGACATGGTTAAGTCTGAACCATTGTCATTCTAGGAAAGTGATACAGATGAGAGGCTACCCAAAAGACCAGAGTAGGTAATCTGTGTATTGATTTTCAAAAAGCACAAAAAAAAGAAATAAAAAAAGTGCAGAACTATAAATTTGCTCTTAGTCAAATACACTATCTTTTTCTGTGAACTTCCTTTTTCCTCAGTTGGACTAATTTCATATGTAGTTTTATTTCTAGTCTCCCCCCAACCACATTTGTTTTCCCTGCAACAAGAGAAGTTCTGAAGCACAGTTCCAGTCTTGTCCCCTCAAAAGCTGTCAGGTGTCCTCCATTGCTCTTCACCAGATGAACATGCATTCCTGGGCTGGGACTGACAAGTCCCCCACAGTATGGCCTCAGCATTTGCTTCCACCAGCCCCTTCTGCTGCCCTGTCTGATCCCATGCTGCTGCTAAGGTGAATTACTTGCTATTCTTTCTGTAACTCTCACTACCCCTTCCTTACTTGCACACAATTTTTCTGCCTCTTAACTAGGTTGCCCTTTTCCTCCTCTTCCATTCCTTTGGAGCATCTGTTTTCGTGATGCTCTTCAATCTAATAGGGTCACTCTAAACTCTCACAGCCACTTGGAGTAGTCTTTTTCAGCATTATGCATACTGTTCTTTTTTAGGCTACTTAGGAACAGGAATTGTCTTATTTCTATGCTTACTTGAATGTTTATGATGGAACATACAGCTATTATCATTAAATGAAGCACTCCCTAAATTGCCTGAAATTATTCTCATTGCTTTTGTGGATTACTTCTTAAAAGTTTACTGTTGTAGGTTACTAAAGTCATACAGAGTATTTGTTACAGGCAGAGCTATACATGTAGAATACTTTATAGTTTTCAATGTATCTTTTCTTTAAAATGTATATAAAAATACACTTGAAGAAGTCAAGGGATTGCTTGATGATCTTAACTTCAGCAAGGCAGAGTAATTTACCGTAATCTTGATAGCAGCATTTCGTATAGGCAGTAGTAATATATTTGAGTGGACTTAAACTAATTTTGAACTTCCGTACTAGTATGTTAATAGATGTATATCAGCCTGTTAAGTTCCATAGAGCTTTGCTCTGTCCATTTTAAGTTGTGTGTGTGTGTGTGTGTGTGTATTAGCAGTTTACAGATGGCACATAGTATGGAGGGAGGGAAGGTAATAGGGACTACCATTCATAAAGATTTTAGGCTGAAACACTAAAGTAAAACCAACAAGAAGCAGTTTAAATGGAGTAAGTGTAAATCTATTTATGATTAATAAAAATTGCACTGTACGAGTACAAAATACGGATGGGAATCCATTTTAGAATTTTTTTTCATGTGAAGGTCAGTGTGTTCATTTATTGCAGGTTTATTATGAGTCAAATACAATTTCTCTGCTTTAAAAGGTTGGCATGCAACCTTAGGAGAACTCAAAATCATAATCACTCATTGACAACAAGTTCTCATGTGAAATTGGTGTTAGATTCTGGGTGTCTGTCTTTGTTTTTAAGTGAAACATTGCTTAGCTAGATTCCATTCAATGGAGGAAGAAGTCCAGAATCAGTAGACTATAAACTGTGTTTATAAGGGAGGCACTTGGAAAGTTGCTGTTTTGTTCTGAGATTTGGAAGCTGTGGGTAGAAATTACCTCAGTGTAAGAAAATCATTGCAAGGCCTGGATCTATGTATAGCAGGATGGCTTTTCTTAAGGAATGAGCATCTCTTTCAAGTTCTTAGCAGAGATGTTGCTTAATCATGTCTGGGACAGTCCACTTGGTGGTAGGTAAAGTAGCTAGGTTCCAAGATCCCTTCTCACTCAGCAATCCTGTAATATCATGTAATTCACAGTGCTGGAACACATAGAAAATTGTATACTTTGAGCAAGTTTTGGCAAGAGGGAAACAAAAGGTAATGGGAAGAGCACTCTTATACTGACTTATTTTAGCATACATGCTGCTGATTTTTATTTGTCCTCATCTTTCTCAGATGCTTGTAAATTTTACCCAGGGATAATGTTGAGTCACGATATCTCTGTCACATTTGTACTTGAGATACGCATTAACTGTAGGGTATATTTGTGTTCAGTGTTTTGATAGGCTCCCAGATGTTAAACTTAGTTTAGAAATGCTTCTTTTTATCATCTGGCAAATGGTATCGTAATAATATAAGTATAGTTTAAGTTAGGAGCATTCTTTATATCAGTGGACTCTACACTTAAATTACGAAATTTTTGAATAAAAATGTTCTTGACTCTACACTATTAATGTATTTATAAATTAATTCATGTACATCCATTGTAATTATAAAAACTTCACAAAACTAGACATTAAAATAGGATGAGATGAAGGAACATTTTAATATTTTCTTTCTACATCCCAATGGATTTATCTTGCATTTGCACCTGAATCACATATACCTTACTTTGGAAACCATTGCTCTTTGTCAGAGAACTTGGGACATCGGTTTCTCATTTGTTTTTAAGCTAAGAGTTTCTAGCAACTTAAGGATGCATGGATCTATATAAATCAGCAAAAGTAAATTAAATATATATATGGTCCATGTTCTGCATAAATCGTTCTGCAAAGCATGTAGAAAGTATAAGGCACAGTTTGCCCTTGAAAAAGTAGACTGGTGAGGGTCATGTGAGCAACATTTTTAAAAGTATTTAGCACTTGATATTTGGAACATGAAGTCAGGACTAAGAGATTTGTCTTCCTACACATAGAGGTAGTACGAGTCAGGTGATATCTTTAAGATAGAGTTAGGTGATATCTCTAAGGCAGTATATAGTCAAAAGACCAAAAAAGCAGCACATAAAATGTTGAAGCCCTCACGTTCACGCTTGGTAGAGAAGGAGCTAGGAACAGTATAGAAAGAGGTAAGAAGAATACCGGGATAATAATTGGCTCTGGGAGACCTGTGAGAAGAGGGAGCAAAGGTTGGATAGTCAGGACATGAACTTGGTACATCGGTTTCTCATTTGTTGAGTGCCTGCTTTGTGCCAGTGTATGTATTAAACACATTCTCAACAGCAGCCGTCATCATTCCAAATGCTACTTTGAGGTGAAGGGAGTATGGTTTTAGGAAAATAGGAGTGGAAGCTGAGTGGCAAGGAAGGAGCAGATATAGACCACTGACTTGAGAAGCAAGGTAGTGTCACACGGCAAATGTCCATACCTGCAATCAAGACTTCCTTCAGAGAGGCCTAGAGCACTGATGGCCAGGGAAACCTGTTTGTAGTTTGACAGAAGTACTCACAGTTTAAAATGTACTGTGAGGTTCATTTTTCAGACACAGTTAGCTAATTTATATTTAAAATATTGGTGTAAAATACTTAGAAATGATTAAATAGGCCATATTTAAATATAGCATCTTAACCATCATCCTCAGTGACATGGAACATTTACTAGCCTTTATTGGTAGCATGAAAATAATGTACCTTGAGTCACTAACTTTTGGTTGAACCAGGGATGTCCCAACCTTATAATATATATTCTTTTCTGGTCAATAGTTTAAACCCTGAGGTCCATTTTATTCTTTCAAATAAAAATATATAATAGTGGGAGTTTTTTATTAGAAAAATTCCTAGAAGTGAAGTTTCTGGGTTAAAGGTATACAGTGAAAAGCTTTCACACTGGCTATTCTTTGACATGAGTCACAAGGCCACATTTCCATCATGCTTTGCATGGGGCAGTGGTAGAAGAGCCATTCAGAAGCTCTTTATAACACAGTGAGGATTTTTTTCTTTTAATAAGTTAATGTGCTTTTGTAAAGTGCAAAGCCCTTTGAGGTGTGATGCAGTGCTCCAAGGCAGTATGCAGTGTACCAGGGTGTGGTTTCCAGCTATGAAGGGCAGTTTGTTAACTAATGATCATCTTAAGTACCAAAGTTTGTAGACTGTTTTATGAATTAGAATGGATTCGAGACCTTCCCCCACAAGAATACCACTTGGTAGCATTTGTCTCCTTAAAGGGAGAGACAGCCTCAGTTCAAAAAGTTTGAGAATCATAAGTGTGCTCCTACATATGCCTGTCTTTGTCATAAATGTGAATGACAAATGGCATGTATATCATAGCATGAAGAAAATGTCAAGAATAGCATAGACCTCTCAGCCAGGTAAACGTAGATTCAGATCCATCACAGACATTTAGAATCTGAGTGACCTTGAGTAGTAAACTCACTTCACATCCTTCTCACTGTCCTCATATCTAAAAATGAGGATAACTAACTGCTTTAAATAGTTTTGAGCATTTAAGCTCTGTAATCTGTACATGGTAGAAATTAAAACCCCAAAACATGACTCTTCTTGGCCATCTAAAAGGTAGCATTCCCTGGAAAAGGTGTTTGTGTAAATATATTGCTGGACCAGGGTGTCCAGTCTAGATAGGTGAAAGTGTTCAAAATAGTTGTTTTTTAATATTCTGAATAAATAACAGTGGGAAATGCCTTTCTTATTCTTAAATGCTTTAGAACTTTTCTTCACTTATCTCGTTCTTTTCTAATCTTGTTGGGGGTATAATTCATTTTTAATTTAATTATAAAAATGATTCATGCTTCATGGTAAACAGTTCAAACAGTGCAGACAGGTTCCGGGAAGATGGTGGTGTGAGCAGGGCAGCAGAAATCTCCTCCCAAAATCATACGTATTTATGAAAATACAACAAATACAATTATTCCTAAAAGAGAGACCAGAAGATAGAGGACAGCACCCAGCTTGCACCTACACCTGAGAGGACCCGGCACCCCGCGAGGCAGGTAAGATACGGAGCCGCGTCCCGGCAGGACCCGAGCACTCCCCCACCCCAGCGCACTGGCAAGAGTAGAGGATTCAGAGCCGGGAGGGAGTGGAAGTACAGTCCCATGAAATTACCAGCCCTAGTGACCTGCGCTGGGAGCACTGACACACATCGCGCAGTGTATCGGAGATTGGAGAGACAGAGGGTGCAGGATCTGAGCCGGGGAACGCACCGGGTTCTTGCAGCTGGCTCACCGGGACAAAAGAAAAGCGTGTGCTTTTTTTTAGCAGTCTTAAAGAGATAGGGGGCCAACAGAGGAGCAGGATCATCCCAGCACACTTAGCCCAGCAGGCTGGGAGTCCTGGGGAGTTTCGGACCCCTTGGCTGGCGACTGGGAAAAAGTAGCCATACTGAGACTTCCCACAGAGATCAGCAGCCTCCCATTCGTTCCCGCCCCGGCCTGAGCTACAAAGGGCCCTGTGGAGCGGTGCGGCTGTGGCTGCAGCTGCGGAATAGTGGAGCAACAGCGCCACCTACAGCATCCTCACATAATCTACTACTGGCGGGCATCTTTTTTTTTCTCTTTTCTTTTCTTTCTTTCTTTCTTTTTCTTTAAAGACTTAAGGAGCCCAGCTGACATACGTGGTACCTACCAGCGACCACTTCCATCTCCATGAAAAGACAGAGGAATATGGTACAAACAAAGCTTATCCAGACCCAGACACGAGAAAGGGAGTCTGAAGGGATGGAAATGCACAATCTTCCTGAAAAAGAATTCAGAATAAAAGTCATAACCATGCTGATGGACCTACAGAGAAATATGCAAGAGCTGACGGAGAAAGTGGGGGAAGTGAGGAAAGACAATGCAGAATTGAGACAAGCGATCGACGGGCTTAGCAGCAGACTGGACGAGATGCAAGAGACTTAATAGAATAGAAATCAGAGAACAGGAATACAGAGAAGCTGAGGCAGAGAGAGATAAAAGGATCTCTAGGAATGAAAAAATATTAAGAGAACTGTGTGACCAATCCAAACAGAACAATATTCGCATTATAGGAGTACCAGAGGAAGAAGAGAGAGAAAAAGGGATAGAAAGTGTCTTTGAAGAAATAATTGCTGAAAACTTCCCCATGGTGGGGAAGGATATAGTCTCACAGTCCACGGAAGCCCACAGATCTCCCAACACAAGGGACCCAAGGAAGACAACACCAAGACACATAATAATTAAAATGGCAAAGATCAAAGATAAGGACAGAGTATTAAAGGCAGCTAGAGAGAGAAAAAAGATCACCTACAAAAGAAAACCCATCAGACTTCTCAACAGAAACCTTATAGGCCAGAAGAGAATGGCATATTTAACGTAATGAAACGGAAGGGCCTTGAACCAAGAATACTGTATCCAGCACGATTATCATTTAAATTTGAGGGAGGGATTAAACAATTCCCAGACAAGCAAAAGCTGAGGGAATATGCCCCCCACAAACTACCTCTACAGGATGTCTTAAAGGGACTGCTCTAGAGGGAAGCACTCCAACAGCTAAAAAGATGTCACCAGAGAAAATAAAATCATAGCAAAGAAAGCAGACCATCCAAATACTAACTAAAGACAAAGAATAAAACACCTAGTATATAAAGAATGGAGGAGGAAGAATAAGAAGGGAGAGAAATAAAGAAACATCAGACTGTGTTTACAATAACTTAACAAGAAAGTTAAGTTAGATTGTCAGATACTAAAGAAGCAACCCTTGAGCCTTTGGTAACCACAAATCTAAAGCCAGCAATGGCAAAAAGTACATATCTATCGATAATCACCCTAAATGTAAATGAACTGAATGTACCAATTAACAGACACAGAGTAATAGAACATAAAAAAGCAAGACCCATCTATATGCTGCTTACAAGAGACTCACCTCAAACCCAAAGATATACACAGATTAAAAGTGAAGGGATGGAAAAAGATATTTCATGCAAACAACAAGGAGAAAAAAGCAGGTGTTGCAGTACTTGTATCAGACAAAACAGACTTCAAAACGAAGAAAGTAGCAAGAGATAAAGAAGGATATTACATAATGATAAAGGGGTCAGTCCAGCAAGAGAATATAACCATTATAAATATATATGCACCCAACACAGGAGTGCCGGCATATGTGAAACAAATACTAACAGAATTAAAGGAGGAAATACACAGCAATGCATTCATTTTAGGAGACTTGAACACACCACTCACTCCAAAGGACAGATCAAACAGACAGAAAATAAGTAAAAACACAGAGGCACTGAACAACACACTAGAACAGATGGACCTAACAGGCATCTACAGAACTCTACACCCAAAAGCAACAGGATACACATTCTTCTCAAGTGCACATGGAACGTTTTCTAAAATAGACCACATACTAGGCCACAAAAGGAACCTCAGTAAATTCAAAAATATTGAAATTCTACCAACCAACTTCTCAGATCACAAAGGTATAAAACTAGAGATAAATTTTAGAAAGAAAACAAAAAGTCTCACAAATACATGGAGACTTAACCACATTCTCCTAATTAATCAATGGGTTAATGACCAAATCAAAACAGAGGGTATTATGCTAGAGAGTATTATGCTCAATGAAGTAAACGAAGCCGAAAAACACAAGTATCAAATGATTTCACTCATATGTGGAGTATAACAACAAAGAAAAAAAAACTGAAGGAACAAAACAGCAGCAGACTCACAGAACCCAAGAATGGACTAATAGTTACCAAAGGGAAAGGGACAGGGGAGGACGGGTGGGAAGGGAGGGATAAGGGGGAAAAAGGGACATTATGATTAGCAGATGTAATGTTGGGGGGCACGGGGAGGGCTGTACAACTCAGAGAGGACAAGTAGTGATTCTGTAGCATCTCACTATGCTGGTGGACAGTGACTGTAATGGGGTTGGTGGGGGGGACCTGATGAAGGGGTAGTTTCATCACCATAATATTGCACATGTAATTGTAGGTTAATGATACCAAAATGAATTATAAAAAAAAAACAGTGCAGACAGATATAAGTAAAAATACCTTACTTTTACATCCATACTGTGAGATGGTTTTCCTTTTTAGTTTTGATTGGTTTATTGGCTGGTGCGTTGATTATTTTGGGTTTAGGTTTTCAAATTAAAATTGCCACTATTTTTTCATGTTTGTTTGCATTGTCTAAAAAAATTTCTATGACCAGTGGTCATCCGCTAAAGAAGACTGCTCGTGAACTCAGCTGGGCCTCTGATTTGAAACAACTTAAGAGCTCTTAACTATAAAAATCACCAGCTGAGTACAAAACCATATTTTAAATGGCTTGTGTTCAGAAAGGCTCTAATAAGAAAGCCTGCCACTGTAAGGAATGCCACAGGCTGCTGGTATGTGCCAAAGCTCCCTATGTGAGGAGGCAACTTGATGTCACAGCTCAACTTTCCAACTCCATTCCCATAAAGAATGACTGAATGATCATACAAAGTGATGTTTACTAGTATTTTCTTGTTTACTTCTTGAAAGTCTACAGGTCTTAGAGACAAATCAGCAGTTGTGGGATTGTTGTTACTACAATCAGATTCCTGAGAGAAGATAGATAAAAAGAAAAATTTGTGCTTAAAATACTTTTAATTCACAAGACAGTGAAGTGACAGTTAAGTGAAAATGTTGAGATTTGCCATTCATATTCTAAACTGGTTCTTCATTAAAGTAATTTTATCTAAATTAAAATTAAGAAAAAGTTTGGTGTCAAGCATTTTCTCTTAAAGAGTTGAAATTAGTGCCCAATTAACCTGTATCCAGAACTGATTTTTAACTCTACTGACTGGTATGGCCCTACTGGTTACCATATTGAAATACTTCTACCCAGTTGGGAGTAACCAAGTAACTACCCCCCAAATGATGCCCTCTGCCTCAGCCAGCCCATCCCTCAGGCCCACAGCCTGCTCATGATGTGGCAATAGGATGACACCTGGTAGAGAAGGGCTTGTTGGACTGTGACCCAGAATTTTTCTGATTGGTCTGTGCCCCACTAGTTGTTAAATAACCATATTTTGAATGTTGATCCCTGTCTATGTTAACAATAGTTGAATGGCACATCAGTGATTAATCAAGAAGCATAAATTTGGCATATTTTTTCTTAATCTTGGATGCGGTAGTGTGGGTATGATTTAAATGATCCAATGGAAAACTGCTGGAAACACCAAATCTGAAGGAACTTACTTAACTCTTAACTTTTCTGTATTGTCCTACCTTCCTTTTCTCACTCATATACACAGATTTCCTTCCTAAAAAGGCACTGCCCTGTTTTGTTTTGTCCTTTTCTCATTGGACCTTGAAGTAAGTACCTTAAGTCATTTAGTGTTAGTGTCATCAGAGTACTTTCAATACAGGATCACCATCAATGTGGATCTTACTGAGCTACTATTTTAACTCTGAGATTCATTTATTTTTCTTTCAAGGAGAGGCAAATGTAATCTGTCCTGTGGTTTACAGCTCCGCCAGATGTTTTATTGACCTCTCATTGGCCTCCCAAAGATTAATCTATTCTTCTAAGTTCTGATTGTTTGGGGTGGAATGATTGTTTCTTGTCATTTTAGATGAAGCCATATGGTGTGAGAATTTAGAACATGGGCTCTGAACTCACCTGTTTGAGTTTCAGCCCTGCTCCATACCTATGTGACTTTAAAGTTGTTCAACCTAGCCAAGTATCATCATTGGTCAAGTAGGGATGATAAGAGTTTTATTATCTCTTAAATGTGATAAAAGCATTAAGTGCTTAGGGAGACGTATTGAATAAATGTTAACCAAACACAGTAAGCAACCTAATTTTCTGATCCTGGCAGATAAGCTACTTGAATATTTGGTGTGTGAATTAGAGAATGCCAAGTGACCTTGGGAAAGTCACTTGATCCTTCTAAATTTCAGTAAAATGAATAGAATAACTTACCCTCCAAAGTTGTTTTGAGTCTTAAATAACATGAAATGTTGTTTATATATATATATATATGGACAATTTGCTCAACCAATATTTACTGAGTGCCTTTATGCATCAATATTTACTGATACAACAGTGGACAGCATAGACAATGTGGTGTTCATGGGGCTTAGTATAGGACTGAATAAATACTGATTTGCAATCAGAAGGCAAAGAAACACCACATACACAATTTATAAAATCAAATGTGCTTCGCCCTCTCATGAAGAGAGTAGGTTTTATTCTTCACAAAATTAGTGAAGCATTCTGGTCGCCAGCAGCTACAAAGGTTGTGTCACTAGTACCAAATATGTGACAGTAGTTGGTGACTGTCTCCTGAGGGATTTCCAAATGCCTGAGTATGAACATAAAGCTGCGTTTCTGGATTGTGGGCCTGACTTATGTCAGAATTGACCAGGTCTGCCAGTGGTTACCCATCCTGCTAACTCCTGTGGAAACAAATATTAAATGAAAGCTGGAATGTATCTCTAGTGATCTGACACCCTGAGGTGGTAAACCAAAGTCGCAGGGGCACAGGTGGTATTTTTTAATCTCTCCTAGTTGGACGTCATGCTCAGAAGAGGTATGGGAAGCAAACAGATGGTTTTACACATAGTATCAAGAGAGTTTGTTTTTCTGGACCATGGTTTATAGTACTAGTATTTCAGGGTCCTAAAGGGGCTCCTGGGAAGCTGATGCCAGTACAAGATCGATTGGAAATGTAGCAGAATAAGGGAAATACTGGT
>JAVSCE010018834.1:0-41784 GCA_032199065.1 Smutsia gigantea
AGCCTCTCCTTTCTGTTGTCTGTGCCCCCAGCACTCCCCACCTCCTTCAAGGCAACCATGGCCACCATCCCTGATTGGAAGCTACAGCTGCTAGCCCGGCGCAGGCAGGAGGAGGCGATTGTTCGTGGCCGGGAGAAGGCTGAGCGGGAGCGGCTGTCCCAGATGCCAGCCTGGAAGCGGGGCCTCCTGGAGCGCCGCCGTGCCAAACTTGGTCTGTCTCCTGGGGAGCCTAGCCCTGTGCCTGGGACTGCAGAGGCTGGGCCTCCAGACCCAGACGAGCCTGCGGTCCTCCTGGAGGCCATTGGGCCAGTGCACCAGAACCGATTCATTCGGCAGGAACGCCAGCAGCGGCGGAGTGGAGAGCTACCTGCAGAGAGAAGGTCTGGGCCTTTTGAGGCCCGGGAGCCAAAACCTAGCCCTGCAGTGATACGGGATCAGAGCCCCAAAGGAACAGCATCAAGAGAGGAGCGGCTTAGTCCCAGGGAGGCCAGAGAGAGGAGGCTGGGAATAGGGGGAGCCCGAGAGTCGAGCCCCAGGCCTTCGGAGGCTCTGGACTGGAGGCAGAGTTCAGAAGAGGCTGGAGACAGGAGCTCCAGGCTGTCAGAGGCACAGAAATGGAAGCTGAGCCCCAGAGAAACTCCAGAGCAGAGTCTGAGACTGGCAGAGCCTAGAGAACAAAGCCCCAGGAGAAAAGAGGTGGTGGAAAGTAGACTGAGCCCAGTGGAGTTTGAAAAACAGAAGCTGGACCTGACAGAGGCCCATAAATGGGGGCCTGACTCCAGAGAGTCTCAGGAACAGAGTTTGGTACAACTGGAAGCATCAGAGTGGAGGCTGCATTCAGGAGAAGAAAGAAAAGACTGCTTTGAGGAATGTGGGAAAAAAGAAGAGAGGCCAGTTCCAAGGACGGCCACACAACTGACTTCAGGGTTGTCAGAGACCCTGACAAGGGAGGCTCCAGACAGCAACTGTGGAGGAGTGGAGGCAGCAGATCAGAGGCCCAACTCCGTGGAGGATGGCGAAAGGAGCTTGAGGCTGACCGAAGGCTGGAAATGGACCCTGAACTCTGGAAAGGTTCGAGAATGGACACTTAGGGTGACAGAGACTCAAACTCAGAAACCAGACTCTCCAGAGTCTGCTGAGAAGCATCTTGAGCCTCTTGCTGCAGAGGCTGGAGAGGGGGAGGCTGAGAAGGGGGCGGGGGCTCAGGGCAGGCCTCTGAGCACCCTGCAGAACCGCTGCTCTGTGCCCTCCCCCCTCCCACCAGAGGATGCTGGGACTGGAGGCTCTAGACAGCAGGAAGAGGAAGCCGGGGAACAACGGCCCCCAACAGCAGCCCCTCTGTCTCCCCCACCCCCAGCCCCACCTGCCTCCCAGCCCCCTGGGGATCCCCTCATGAGTCGTCTGTTCTATGGGGTGAAGGCTGGGCCAGGGGTGGGGGCCCCACGCCGCAGTGGACACACCTTCACAGTCAACCCCCGGCGGTCCATGCCCCCTGCAGCCCCTGCAGCCCCTGCTACCCTGGCCACCCCAGCCACAGCTGATGCTGCAGTTCCTGGGGCTGGGAAGAAGCGGTACCCAACTGCCGAGGAGATCTTGGTGCTGGGGGGCTACCTCCGCCTCAGCCGCAGCTGCCTTGTCAAGGGGTCCCCTGAGAGGCACCACAAACAGGTAGGGAGCAGCCAAGCCAGTCTTCTGAAAAGCCCACTTGTCAGTTCTGACTCCTGTCTTTGTCTTTTTTAGTACCCCTGTATTCTTGTCTTCCTCTCTTCTTTCTTGGTTAATTCCTGCCACCACCCTTCCTCCTCTGCACACACATCCTTCCTTCTCGCAGCCCTCCATTAATTTCCAAGCCCCAAGGATCCTGCCCCGTAATCAAGGGCTGTCCTAGGGTGTGTCTGTCTCAGGGTGTGCCCAGACCGCTCACTCTCCCTTCCCTCTGGCTGTGAGGTGCCCCCACCCCCATCTCTTTCCTTCCTTTCCTGAATCTGTGACCCGACTCAGCCCATCTGGTAGGAGTCCTCCATCTCAAGTTACCAGGGTGAAAGCACTTTCAGCCTTCCAGGGGCGAAAATGGTGCAGAAAGCCTGGGGAGGTGAGGGGGTGGCTCTGGGGTTCTAGGAAGAAATGGCAGGGAGGAGTGAGTGGAGGAAGGTCTCAGTCTCAAGGAGGAGGTGGGCAGAGCTGAGTGGGGACATCTAGGATAGAGGGGGAGGGGGAAATGGTACAGGGCTGGCCAAAGAGCAGAAAGAAGGCTTTTGAACCCTAAGTCTGCCCCATACACACAGAGGCCATTTGAATTAGGTGACCTCGGGGTTGCACACCCCCAGCTGGGCCACTGCTTCAGACAGTGCTCCCTTCTCTCTTGGGACAAGAAAAGCCTTCTCCTCTCCCTGTCCTTCCTCCCTGGGCTTCCCCTCCCCCTATAACTGGCTCAGCATTTGGTTTTCCCCTCTCTTCCTGCCATCCTGGTCTCTCCCTCCCCTTGGGGTAGAAAAAGAGAGAAGTGAATTTGGAGGAAGTTAGCTGAGAGCAGGGAATACAATGGGAGTTGGGGACAGGGGTGGTGGCAGAGGCAGGCAAACAGTTAGAGGTTAAACTGCAAAAGGGGCATTCAGTGATAAGGGAGCAGCCAGGCTGATTTCTTCCCGTGGCCCTGGCCCAACCCCTTCCCTACACACCTATCACTTTACAGCTTGAAAATCTCTAAGGAAAGAGAGTTCCCTGGATCTAGCACATCTTTCCAGGGACTGAGAAGCCCTTCCTAGTCTCCAGTCTTCATCCCATGTGTGATGTCCTCAAATGTGTTTTTGTCTTCAATGCCACTGGGAAACCACAGGAACCCAACACCTGGGTTAATCATGGGGGCCTCTTGATTCCCCAATTCATCTTCATGTGAAGTTTAAGCTCCTATCCTGGGAACACTGAACTTGAGTTTATTCTGAGCCCTCTGACTACTACCAGCCCCTTCCCCTTCAGGCTGGAACTGCCAAGGTGAGGTGCTCAGAAAAGTCTACTGCTGAGGTTGGCTTGTACCTTTGGGGAGGAACAAGCAGGGCGAGGCATGCAGTTTGGGGCCCAAAGCCTGGGGATGATCTGAGTGCAGAGCAGGATCTGTGAGGGTAACTATACCTAGGTCAGGGAGCAGGGGAGCTGGAAGCAGATCGCCCAAACAGGAAGCTGGTGTGGAGGCCGGAAGGCTGGTGGGGCTGAGTGGGGAACGCTGGGCCTTGAGCATGCCAGAGCGTGCTCAGGATGTGGTGAGAGAATAAGGAAGGCGCTCTGGGGGTGGGGGTGGGGGGGCGGAGAAGCAGCTCATAGTTCTCTAGACCCAGACATCGCCTGCTCTGCCCTCTCTCAGGCCACTGTGCTCCCAGCACCCTCTTCGTCCAGCCCTGCCCCAACCACAGCTCAGGGGTAGGAGGATCTCACTCCCCACCCACCCCTGTCTTCCCTAAGTAAGTGGTTTGCAGGCTAATTCCATCAAATGTATCCCTCTGGCTGAGAGACCCACCCCTCCCTCTCCGGGCCCCTGTGACCTTATATAGCTGATGGGAGAGGAGTGAGTGAGTCACCCCCACCCTGCACTCCTCCCCACTCGGATGCAGGCTGTGCATTCCTGAGAAGTCCAGTCAGAAGTGGGGGGGTGGGAGAGACAAACATGGACTGAGAGCAAATAAAATGAATCCCTCATCACTGGATAATAAACTATGGAGCTTTTTATCCCAAAAGGGGATGTGAAAAGAAAACAGAAATGGGTTCCCAGAAGTTTAGGTAAATCTGTCAGTAGCAGAACCACAAGTGGTCCCTTTTGAGAAGCTGGGATGTAATGGGTCTGGTTGCTGCTCAGTTCTATCTGCCAGTCCACAGACAGACTGGGGGCCGGTGTTTAGGCTGGGTTACCTCCCACCTTGTTCCCCAGTGTTGGTCCTCTGTTGGGATTTCATCTGAGGTCTGGACCAGCCCTTTGTTACCTCTTGTAGCAACTTCATGCATCTAGGGATAACCCAAGGCTGTCACATAGGATGACAAGTAAATACACAATAATAACAAGTAAGTCCCTAGTGGGTTAGAAAGGTAAGTGATCATGGGGAAAAAATTATAATAGGGATAAGTAAAACCTAGAGGACCAGGAGGTGGGGAGTGAATATGACATCTTTATGAGGGTGATTGGGAGAGAGAAGGCCATGGGGATATTTGGGGGAAGAGTGTTCCAGGCAAAGAGAACAGCCAGTACAAAGGCCCTGAGGTGGCAGTGCCCCTGGTGGGCTTGGAGGAATCACCGCCAGTGTGGCTGGAGTGAGAGAGGATGCCTGAGAGGTGAGTGGGGAATGGTACATTGGGAGTACCCTGTAGGCCTTGGTCAGGCTCTGGCTTTTGCCTCCAGTGAGATGGGGAGCCAGTGCAGGGTTTGGAGCCAAGGAGAGACACATAGTTTCTGAGTGTCAGCTTCCCATGGGGACCTAGGTGTCACATTCCATACAGCCCTTAGCAACAACTGTCCAATCATCTCCTCGCCTCTCTCTTCTCACACCCTAGTCCCTGCGGAGACTCAGGGATGCAGAGTGCCCCAGTTCTGTCTCCCAAACAGGCACCAGGGAAGGCCTGAGTAGGTCATATGGACCTTTCCAAGTAGTTCACATGGAATCCTCCTGTTTGTCTCCTTAATCACTTTGGCTCCCAGGTTAATCCCACCCTACCCCTTCTGAGCTTTTTAGGAGGGAAAATGGGAAGGGTGGAAAGGCAGTGAGGACAGCTGGGGTACACCTGCTCTTAGAACCATGTGTTTATGAAGGACTTTCTGCCCCCTTCAAATCCCCTCTTTGGTCTTTGCCTCTGTCTCTGCATGTCCCTTCTGGTGCACTCTCCACCCCCACCCTATGTTTGTGTGGACTTTCCTCTCTGTCCTCTCACCTCCCCCATCTGCACCTCTCAGTGACTCAGGGGCTCTTCTTCCCAGTGTGTGTTATGGGAGAGTCTCATTTCCTCTGGGCCTTTCTATTGGTCTCTTCCCTACAAGGCCGTAGAGCCCCGTTGTTGTTGGGTCTACTCCAGCTACAGGAAAGGAGTGAGGGGACCAGGAGGGGGCAGGTGTCTAGGGTCCTGGGTTTCGCAGCAAGCAAGGAGCTGAGAACAAGGAAACTCATGTCTCCAATCTGTGCTTTTACCTGGGACTATCTCCCCAACCAGCAATTTTCTGCCAGCTCAAATCTCACCTCCTCTGGGAAGCCTCCCTGATTGCCCTCAGGGCACCCAAAGATTCAATTCTGATCACAAGAGTTATTTACCTCCATGCATTATAATTTCTTTTTACCCTTTTTCCTACCATACTCTAAGTAACCTTACTCAGTTCTGCTGAAGGGGCCTGTGCCAAAGCTGAGGCCCAAGTGGGACGTTTTGGAAATGATATGATTAAGGAGGGAAAATCTGAAAATGGAGAGCCAGTATTGATTGAAAGGAAAACTGGAACCCGGAGTGGCTGGGAAGGGCCAAGTCACTGGGGTGCCCAACTCCAGCCCCAACTCCCCACCTTGCATCTGCTCCCCCCCGTGGCTTCCCCTCCTCCCTCCCCTGCTGACCTCTCCTCCCCGCTTTCTCTCCTGCTCTCAGCTCAAGATCTCCTTCAGTGAGACAGCACTGGAGACCACGTACCAATACCCTTCTGAGAGTTCGGTGCTGGAAGAGCTGGGCCCAGAGCCTGAGGCCCCCAGTGCCCCCTGCTCCCCGGCTGCCCAACCCGACGACGAAGAAGAGGAGGAGGAACTGCAGGCAGAGCTTCAGGGCGGGCTGCGCACCAAGGCCCTGATCGTGGGTGAGCAGGCTCCGCTGGCCCCAGGACGCCCCCTGGCATTCAGGGAGGGCACTGCGGCCCACTGCGGGTTCAAGGTGGTGGGCCTGGAAGGCGAAGTGCACAATGGGGTCTCCAGATTTCAAAACCAGGAACTCTTTCTAGCGCTCTAGTGTGATTAAAAATACAAGGTTTGGGTCAGACAAGGTTTGAATTCCATCTTGTCGCTTACTTGTGGTTTGACCTTAGGGAAGTCCCCGGACCTCTGGCCTCAGTTTATAATTTATGAAATGAGGTTATTCATAACTACCTCCTGGAGTTGTTGAGAGGATTAAGTAATTTTTGTGAAGCACATAGGAACTATGGCTGAACATCAAATTACTTAATCACGTGGGCCTATCATGAGATTAAATGAGTTATAAGAATGACTGGCACAGAATGTAAGCCAAACAAGTGATGGCTGCTGTTACTAGTGGTGACAAGCAATGAAGACATGGAAGACAGCATAAGACTTCTGTATGCCAGCTGCTCTGCAGTGTGGGGAGCAGTGGGAGGAGGCAGGAGGCAAAGGTCCTCACTCATTCTCTATCATTAATGTCTCCCCCCCAACAGATGAGTCTTGCAGGAGGTGACCCTCTTCCAACACAAGGAAATACCTCCTTTCCAGAACCGGAGATCCTGGAGACTGGAAGATTCAGAGCAGACAGACCCTGAAAAGGAGCCTCGCGGGGAGGGGCTCCATTCCAACTTGCTTTCCTCACCCTGTTTCTGGGGGGCAGAGCCAATTGCTCAATTTCCACCATCACCTGAGGGTGGGAATGCATTAGATGGGCTAGTGCCTCCTAGGTGATCCAAGAGTGAGCCCCAAGTCCTGGGGAGGAGCTCACAGTTCACAGGGGTTGGAGATGGAGCAGCCTTCCTTGACTCCCTACCACCCCTATAGTGGCATCCTATAATGTAGCCTCCCTGGGGACTCTCAGGATCTAAGCACCATCTCCCTGGGAGACTTGGGTCCCACTCCATTTACAGGCACCTCTCCCTCCTGTTTTTCTTAGGTCACTGTCCCTTTGTTTACAGCTTCTGTCTCCTCTTTGACCACAGCCTGGTTTACAAACCCTACTGTCTCCTAGCCCCACCTGCCAAAGTTCCAGGTTTACAAGCCACGCCTACCTGCTGTGTCCAGGTAGATCCTCTCCCCTGTCCTCTGCTGTTGCCTCATTGAAGTAGCCTGGGGCTGTGGCTTCCTCCACTTTTGCTCAGTATTACTGTGCCTCAGTTTTCCCCAAGAGGGAAGGCTGGGAATCTGAACTCTGTACCCCCATCTAGTTATTTAATTCTGTTCCTCCTAGTGGTTCACAGTTGAATGGAATTGCAAGGGTGTCCAGTGACTAACCGGCACCTCAACTCTCCTCCCCCATTCCTCCTTCCTTACCAATTGCCTAATGTTGTTTTTTTAACTTTCCGTAATAAAATGGAGCTCTCTCCAACTCTCCCTGATGCTTCTTTTTCTTTAGAAAAAAATATTCTTGTTGGGGGAGGTTCTGGGTTCCTCATTCCAAGCCTCTCCCAACTTCCTATTGGCTGCTAAGAAGTGGCCATGGCTGTGGGAGGGGAAAATGATAGGGATGAACCACACTGACATGTAGAAAGGACTCTGGGAGACTCCTGCATTGCTTTCTTGAAGGACCAGCAGGAGGAGGACTGGTAAGAGGAAGGACAGGAAGTAACCTCTATCCTGGGACTGCCATGAGGGCGGACTATGTCAGCTGGGTTTACTGAAGCATCCCCATGCCTGGCACCTAGTAAACACAAAATTATTTCTAGAATGAGTGACTGAACAAATAAATGAATAGATGAAAAGAGCCAAAAAATTGGAAGAAGACACACTGAATTGAAGTATTCCAATATTCAGAAGCATGGGGCAGTGCAAGTGACCAGCTAGAGTGTGACTCTGGCTAATCCGGGGGCGGGGGGGTGGTATTTACTCCAAGACTCGGGATCATAAATAATAAATCTCTTGAAACTACTGCAAAATATGGAATATATACAGAATTGCAGTTTCCTGAAAAAGGGCCTCATGGACAATGGATTTTATATTCCTACAGATTTAAGATCCTTCAATAATTCATGGCTTTGTTGTCCAAGTACAGTTGATACTGGGAGATTGTCTTGCCTGAGCGTTTCAGCCCGGGGCAAGTTCACTGAATTCAGTGAGACCAAGAAATGACAATGGAATGTTCTTAGGGTAAAAGGGTTTATACCCGGCTTTATTCTGGAGATAGGTCAAGCACTAGAATCATGTCTTCAACAGTCTGCAAGTCTGTAATCCTCCTCTGTCTCTGCCTCTGCCCATAGGGCAGAGCTCTTTATATAGTGACTCAGTCAATAAAAGCTTATTCCCTATTGGTGTGGAAGCAGTAGTCTAGCAGTAGGCCAGTTACATCATCAAGTAGTTTAGGTTCAGGTGAGGAACCTGGAAAATGGAAATGGGGGAACTTCCATTTTCCCCACAGAGGTTTTTTCCCATTTCAAGGAATTTCTAATGTGGAAGATCTATACTTTACTAGGTCATTTTTTCAGTTCTTTATGCTAGTAAAGACATGGTTCAGTAGTTAACCATCCTACCACTACAGGGTGCTTCTCACAGCCTAGTCAGAGGATACATTTTACTAAATACAAAATATATTAGACAGATTGATCCTAAACATATGCCAAAGGTCTTTCATTTACTAGCAAGGGAAAAACAAGCTGTTGAAAGAATGACCAGTTAAGCGAGGGCATGGGTATGGACGAAGCAGAGTGTTTACATTAGTAGCTAATTAGGTAAAGATCGCAATCAGCTGTGACCCAGGAAAGCCGAGGCAGGAAGCTCTGAGATGCCAGGGGTGCCCAAAGTCCATTTCAGAAAACAATGCATCCAAGAAGTCAACGATACGGAGCTAGCTACCTGTGGCTGTTAATAGGAATAACAATATTTCACTTCCCAATAATAGTGTGACTAGTTCAGTTAATCATGGAAGTATGAAGCCAGGGTGTCTTAACAATGGGTTTCAGCCCTGGATAAGTTCATTATGGATTCAGTGAGACCAAAAAATGACCCTTGGGGTGAAAGGGTTTATACGCAACTTTATTCCCATGGTGGCAGGTCAATCACTAGAACCCTGTCTACTCAGAGCGAGTCTGCATGCAGCAAGCCCGTCTCTGCCTCTGCAGCTGGCTCAGCCTCTATCCTCGGCGCTACCATCCAGCTTCGACTTTCTTGCAGCCTTACCGCCCAGACTACTGCGCGGAGCTCTTTATATAGAGTCAATAACAACGTATTGCCCACACGTGGGTGGTGAGCAAGCCAACCAGGGCCAGGTGAGAATCCTGGCCATAGGAACCTTCACTTTCTCCTCACAGGGTCAAACAGAGTTCGTACAGCAGATAGTCAAGGAACAAACTCTACTTATTTTTAAATAAGCAGCCACCAGTGAATTTGGCAACCTATTAGCAAAAACGCAGAACAGTCCACACATTCCTTAGTCTGAAGATCTTTTAAAATAACTAAGAAAATAGGGCATCTTTGTTTTTCTCCCAGATCCTATCTCTTCCTGCCTGGAGGTCCTCGCTGATGCCTAACCTGTATTCGTTCCTGCTGCAGATACCAGTTCTACACAAAGGTCACTCCTAATCAGCCTGTGCTAATCTTTCATAAGCCTGGACCTGATCTTCCAATTTAAAATAGAATCCACCTCCCCCCCAACCCCTCCCCGACATCCTGCATGCTTTTTAACTTCATAGGACTTACATATTTTATTTACTATGTATCTTGTCTACCCCTCACCTTCCGTCCCCAACTCCGATGTAAATTCTGTGAGGGATTTTGCCTGATTTGTTTTTTGGCTGTATCCCCAGCGACTAAAATTGGGCCGAGCACACATAAGGCACTCCGCATTTATTGAAAGAGTGAGTGAAGCACCCACGGACTGACCACCAGAGGGCGGCAGAGAAATTCGGTAGAGGCGGAAATGAAAATGTTTTACCGGAGTTTCAGGTACTGTTCCGCAAGGTTTGAACTCGCTCGGCCACCGTAGTGCTGAGGCGGAAAAAGCAGGACGGCTTCCGGCCTCCGCGATCGGCCAAGAAGGTTTTGGGCTGTCGGAAACCGAACCCCAAGGTCCTAAGCCAGCTCCCTTGCGGAGCTAAGGCTCCAGCCCAGGACTGAAGGCCTCCAGGCCTCCGACGGGCCCGGCAGCCAGCCCAGCTGCTCGAGCCACTTCAGGGCCGGGAACAGGGAGCGTGGGTCGCCATGACTACACCGGCGGGGCTAGAGCGCTGGGTGCAAGATGAACTGCACTCGGTGCTGGGGCTGAGCGAGCGGCATGTGGCCCAGTTCCTGATCGGTACCGCGCAGCGCTGCGCCTCGGCCGAGGAGTTCGTGCAGCGCCTGCAAGACACTGATACCCTGGACCTCAGCGGGCCGGCCCGGGACTTCGCTCTGAGACTCTGGAACAAGGTGTCCCGAGGGGTGGGGCTTGCTGGGGCGGGGCCCGGCGTGGGAGAGGCGGGAACTGAGGTTGGAGCTGGGGAGGCCCAGGTTAATTTTGCAGGTGCGGCTGGGCTAAGTGTCCTTCGGGGAATTAAGTAAGCTCAGTTCACAGGCTTTAACTCTATCCGTTATCGCCTGTGTACTGTGCTAGGTGCTGGATGTCCAGCTCAGGGGAGAAGATTGAGGAGGGCTTAAGTGTGTTGGGTTAAGTGCTTCTCGAACTTTAACATTCATTCAGAGCAAACATACGATTCATCCAGGGCTCTTGTTAAAATGCATATTTCGATTTGGGAGGTGTGGGATGAGATCTTAGTGTCTTGCATTTCTAACAAGTTTCCTGGTGAAGGCCCAGGACCACACTTGGAATAGCAGGGCTATAGAAGAGATGTGCGGGAAGTGCTGTGGGAGGGCAGAAGAGGTGGGGCAGTGATCAGGAAAAGCAAGCCCAAAGATTCCCTGGAATTTGTCAGGTAGAGAAGGGTGAAGTAGTAAAGATGTAACAGTGAGCTCCTGGAGGACAGGCCTGTATATTTCTCATCTTTGTATTCCTACCAAACCAACTAATAGAGCACCTGACAGACAGGTGCTCATTAAGTATATGGAATGTTCAATATGTTCAGGCAAGTAGCCTGGTGTGGCTGTCCTATATGGTGCTTGGGGAGAGATGAGGTTAGGATGTAAGTGATGTCAGGGTGGGTACTTTATGTTAGTTTGTTTACCACTATATTTCTGGAGTCTAGTTTAGTGCCAGGCATGTGACAGTCCTGAGCAAATCAATCCTTGTAGCATGTTAGTCCTTTTGTATGAATGACTTAATAATTGGGAAGAACAGAGTGAGCAATTGAAAATTGGGTGTGACAATATAAAATAAATTCCATAAGGGCAGGGATTTTTCTCTTGTTTATTCCTGTATTCTCAGTGCCTAGCAAGTACCTGGTGTATGGGACAGGCTTCAATAAATGTTTGTTAAATGAATGGCTGTGAGGAAGTTTGGAAGCTGAGAGGCCCAATTCAGGCCAAAGAATATGGTGTGAAGGCATGGGGAGGAGAGAGGATGAAGGCTGGTTTAAGATCAAGTCATTCTGTAGACTAGGAACAGGGCAGAGTAGGTGGGCAGAGATCAGGAGTTGCTTACATCCCTTTTCTTCCTCTCTACTGACAGGTACCACGGAAGGCAGTGGTAGAAAAGCCAGCTCGGGCAGCTGAGCGAGAGGCCCGAGCACTGCTGGAGAAGAACCGATCCTATAAGTTGCTGGAAGACAGTGAGGAGAGCACTGAGGAGACTGTAGGTAAGGCTGGAAGCAGTCTCCAGAAGAAGCGTAAAAAACGGAAACACCTCAGGAAGAAATGCCAGGAGGAGGAGGAAGAAGAGGAGGAGGAAGAGGTTTCTGAGAAAAGGAAGAGAAAGACAGAGTAAGTCAGAAGGGTGAGAGAGGATGTTGCAGGTGGATGACAGAACAGTAAGCCTCCTGGATGCCCTTATTTCATGGCTGGCTTGGGTTGCAGGGGGAGTAAACAGCAGGCAGAGGAGCCAGAGTCAGAGGATGAGTGGGAGCGGACAGAGCGCGAGCGTCTGCAGGACTTGGAGGAACGTGATGCCTTCGCCGAGAGGGTTCGGCAGCGGGACAAGGACCGAACTCGCAATGTCCTGGAGCGGTCAGACAAAAAGGTGCGTGGGAGAGGCATGTTCTGTAACCCAGGAAGATGCCTGGGTCAAATCTCAGTTTGGGTGTGGTTGCAGAAATAGTGATCCCTGGAAGACAAGGGGCTGCCTCTAGTGCTGTACATCTCTGTGGTGAGGGGACCCCTCTGGGTCCTCCGGCCCAGCTGACCCTCTGCTGAACCTGTAGCCACAGTGGTTCCTCACTGAGAAGAGACATTTCTTTTTGCTAGCATACATTTGAATGATCCTTGTGGATTCTAGAAGGGGAGTGGGTGTGGGGACCTCTGGCCTCATAGCCATCCCTTCTTGGTGTCCTCCCCTAGGCTTATGAAGAGGCTCAGAAGCGCCTTAAGATGGCTGAGGAAGACCGGAAAGCTATGGTGAGTCCTAGGCCCAGGAAGCCAGATCAGAAGATAAAAGGGAGGACTTTCTGATGGAGTGGCTAGGGATAGGAGAACAGATACACAGGCAGTATGGAGGGGATGCTGATGAGGTGTTGATCTTGGGAGGAGGGGCATGGTTGAAGGGAGTCTGCTTAAGTTAGAGAGGGAAGGAAGCTACCTACAAACCCTTCTTGACTCTTTAGGATCAAATCACACTGGGTGTTAGTAAGGGGAATGCGAGCTTTTCCTGTCTCTGGGACTCCACGAGATGCGATCAAAGGCAGCTGGACCAACAAGGGGGTGGGTGGATGGCAGAGGCAGCATTGCTGTCCCTCTGCCCAGGGATGTGCTGACCTTACATCTTGGGCACACCCTCTCCAAATGCCTTTTTACGACCTCATCCCTCCTTCCCCATCGTGGCCTTGTGATCTCCCTCTGGTATCCTGGGTTGGTCTTCTCACTGGACAGGGACGGAGCCTTTGTAATTCATGAAGTGGACTCATTCTGGTGTGAGTCTAGGTAGGGCAGGCAGTTTTCCTGAGGCCTGGTCTTCCCAGGTACGGTCACACTTAGATTTCCCAAAGAAGTTTAAGACTGGTGTCTTAAGAATGGCCTAGTGGAACTCAGGTCTCTCCTGACCAATCCATCTCACATCCTACCCTACAGAATGGCTGTGGTCAGAGGCTTCTGAGACATCTCTCAATGTTGGTGTAATGTTTTTATTTGCCTGAATTTCACTTTTCTTTTTCAGTTATAAAAACTTTGAAATAAATCGATTAAAAGAACAGTATAATGAGCGCTCATACAGATTATTTGGTCAAAAATTGCTAATACCATGTGCAGTATTCGTAGTGTCTACATAAATGTGGGCTTTTTTTTTTTGAACAATTTAAAAAAGTTGTAGGCATCATGGTATTTCATTCCATCAGCATGTAGCATGTACCTCCTAAGCTATAAAAACGCTGCCCTCTAAAACCACAGTGCCATTGTCAGACCCAAGATGAGCAGTAACTCTCATTTATCAGCTGTGACCCTGTCTGTAGTAAAATGTCCCCAGTTACCTCAAAATGTCTTTGATAATGGCTCTTTCCAAACCTTAATCTTGTCAAAGTTCATGCATTGCATTTGGTTGTTAAGTCTCCTAAGTTTGTTTCATTTTCTCTTCCTCTTTCTGTCTCATCTTGTACCATGCCCTACATTCTGGATTTATCTGATCCTTATCTTGTAATGTTAAGTTCTTCTATGCCCTGTGCTTCCTTTCAAGTGGAAGTTGGGTCTAAAACTTGCCAAGACTCCAGATTCTGTCGTTGGGGCAGGAACACGTTTTGGGTCGTAATGCACACTTGCATTTGTACCCCATACAGGGATATGCTCTCCAGCTGTGTACCTGTTAGTACAGGTGTGCTTTCTTCCAATAGCTTCTTATTTAATGGTTTTAGCAACCACATCTCATCCTTTCCTGAATCGGTTATTTCACTGGGGATCGCAAAATGGTGAGTTTTGGATTCTGACGTTCCTTCTACATTTATTGGCTGCCTTTTTATATAAAGAAGAGCTTTTCCTCAACAACGAGTGAGCTAAATGTTTCTTAAAAGACAGGATAAATGTTTCTTTCCTTTTAATTTTCAGAGTAGGGGGTTTGGCTTAACAGTCCCCTTTATTGGTGACAAGTTTTTTTTTTATTAAGGTATCATTGATATACACTCTTATAAAAGTTTCAAGGTGACAGGTTTTTTTCCGCATTCTTTGTGTTTGTGTGTGTGTCACATTGGACTCATGAATTTTTATTTTTCAATATTTTAGAATTGCATATTACTCTTTTTTATGCTCAAATTGCCCTGATTTTTTGCCCTTATTTTAAAAAGACATCCATCTGCTTTACCCATCAGGCTGAAAGAGTATTTGATTGTGGAACTCAGATTAGATCGTGAACATAAACTGCAGTTTAAGTTGTCACAGAACAAATAAGAAAAAACAAGCAATTAAATAGAATCAGAGCCCCAAGGGAAGAGCTTTGATGGACTTTCACAACTGCAGTAGAGGAGGGTGTCATGATTGTAGGGAAGATGATTTTGCCCCAGGGGGAGGAATTATGATGAGAACCAAGAGAGGCCTTAGGGATGTGGCCAGTCTTCAACTGTCATCCACATGTGTCCTGGGAAGTCTGTAACAAAGGAAACATGTAGAAGCTAAGTGACACATTATATAGGGGGTAGAGGTTGGTGTCAGAGAGCTAAGCATCCTAGATTACATCTTGCCTTATAGTTGGATGCTGTACTTCCTACTTTTTGTATGTAAAAAAATTAAAACTCTTTCCCCAAATTGTAGTCCTTTGGTTTAAGACCAGGGACCGTCTAACTGGGGCTGAAGATTACCTACTGTTGGCACATCGAGTGGTTTCCAGTTGTCTCAGTTATTTGCAGTTTGAGACCTATGCTTCTAAATGCTGTTATCAGCCCTTTGTTTTCCCCTTTCTACTAAGTTGAATCAAATAGGGTAGAACATAAAGTACTGAAGTAATTGCTCTAACAAATCCGTCTTGACAAAGGATGAGACTGCACAGAGGACCTTTAGCTAGATCCTGCTGCTGGAAGGCAGTGTGTGGGGTAAGTGTGTGGCTTTCATAGAGGCCCAGCTTTGGGCATGCCATTTGTCCAGTTGGACATCACAGAGTGAAGGTGGAGGACACATCTTTAGGTTCTCATACTGGCCTATGGGGATTGTGTCACTCTGACAGATAGGGAAGGAAAGGGGTTGCTATTCCAGCAGGGTGAGGCTTTGACTGCCTGTCCTGACCCAGGTCCCTGAGCTGCGGAAGAAATCCCGCCGAGAATACCTGGCTAAGCGAGAGCGAGAGAAGCTTGAGGACCTGGAGGCCGAGCTGGCTGATGAGGAGTTCCTTTTTGGGGACATAGAGCTGAGCCGGCATGAAAAGCGGGAGCTCAAATACAAGCGGCGTGTGCGGGATCTGGCCCGGGAGTACCGGGCAGCAGGGGAGCAGGAGAAGCTGGAGGCTACGAATCGCTACCACATGCCTGAGGAGACCCGAGGACAGGTAAAGCGAAGCAGGGTCTGCTTCAGCCCTGGTCCCAAGCTGAGGGGAGGGAAAGGCAGTGGGCAGTGCCTTGGCTGGCCCCATCTTTGTCTTGCCTCTCCCAGAGGGCAGGGGTGGTGACTGGGAGGAGGGGATTGGGCACAGAGGGCATCGTCTGTCTTCCCATGACCCTCTCCATAGCCAGCACGAGCTGTGGATCTAGTGGAGGAAGAATCAGGCGCCCCTGGGGAGGAGCAGCGGCGCTGGGAGGAGGCCCGGCTGGGGGCAGCATCCCTGAAGTTTGGGGCCCGAGATGCTGCTGCCCAAGAGCCCAAATACCAACTGGTTCTGGAGGAGGAGGAGACCATTGAGTTTGTCCGGGCCACTCAGCTCCAAGGCGATGAGGTGAGAGGGTGAGTTCTGGGACCTTCTGAGGAAGATGGGGAGCTGGCCCTGGAGTTCATGCCCCTCTTTCTCCTTCTTAGGAGCCATCAGCATCGCGTGCACCAACCCAGGCCCAGCAGAAGGAGTCCATCCAGACCATCCGCCGCTGCCTCCCTGTGTTCCCGTTCCGCGAGGAGCTCCTGGCTGCTATTGCCCAGCATCAGGTCCTCATCATCGAAGGCGAGACAGGCTCGGGGAAAACCACCCAAATCCCGCAGTACCTCTTCGAGGAGGTACAGTCATCCACCTGCTCCAGGTTGCGGGGGTGCCGGCCATTGGCAAGCACAGTCCCATCAGAGCTCCTTTTATGTGGCAGTTTGGTCACTTACCTTTTCCACTTCAGTTGTTTCCACTAAATCATGAGGCTCCTGAGAATGAGGGTCAGATTCTTTTCTCATTTCTGTTCTCATGTCCTGCCACTGTTTCCATGCCTGGTAGGCATTCAGTACATTCACGTTGGAAGGACATGCAGATGGACAGATGGTGGAGTATGGACCTCCCCGCATTCTAGCCATCCTGGCCCACACAGCTCTACTACGGCCAGAAAATGAGGAATGAACGGACTTGTTTGCCTGCAATCCCCCTCTTTGTTCCCCATTGCTTTGGGTCTGTCCCGGCTGGTCTGTCCTTTTCTGGCTACAGTCTAGCTGAGCCCTGAACTTGATTTTGCCAGGTCTGGGACTATCAGGGCCGTGTGCGGGCCCCCTAGGGCCCTAGGTCAGCCGTCCTGTTTGCCCCACTGTCTGGTTTCTAGCCTCTGTCTGTTCCCTCGTCTCCCTCTGCCCTGCACCTACAACTTTTTTCCCTGAATTGTCTTGGGCCCCAGGGATGTACATAGTAAAGCATGTTCTTTTTCCTTGTCACTCAGGGTTACACAAAAAAGGGCATGAAGATCGCCTGCACCCAGCCCCGGAGAGTGGCGGCCATGAGTGTGGCTGCCCGCGTGGCCAGGGAGATGGGTGTGAAGCTTGGGAATGAGGTGAGATCTGTGGGGACTGAGGAGCAAGGGGAGCTCCTGGGGTCTGGGTCTCAGCCCACCTGCCCTGAGGACCCACACCACAGGTCCAGGCACTGGCCCCTCATCCCGTAGCCCTGTGCTCCCTTCTTGATTGCTAATGGCCTCCTTGACAGGTTGGCTACAGCATACGCTTTGAGGACTGCACATCAGAGCGAACTGTCCTCCGCTATATGACAGATGGGATGCTTCTCCGGGAGTTCCTCTCTGAGCCTGACCTTGCAAGTTACAGGTATACACAGGGGTTTCGTCCCTGCCTGCCCCCCTCCCATTGCCCTCGTTCCCCTCGGTGACTTCCTGATCTCCTTTAAACCCTGGCCCTTCTCTCCTTCCTTCCTACCCAGCCAGTTTGGGCATTTTCTTCTGATTAGTTTACCAGTTCTTGAATCCTTATGGTTCAAACAGTCTTAGAACTGACCTCTAAGTGCTATGAAGGTGGGGCCCGGGGGTAGAAAAGACTGCAGAAAAAGCTTCTCCTCCCTCCCCAGTTGATTCCAGAGTTTAGAAAGCAACCAGGATGGTAGAATGGTACTGTGGAGACTTAAAAAGCCATGTGAAGACCACTTGAAGAAACTTAGAATATTCTGCTTAGAGGGGAGAAAGTCAGAGGAGATATCTGGCTCCTGCTACGTATGTGAAGGACTGTTACATGGAAAAAGAGATCAGCCTTGTCTCATGTGACTCTAGAGAGCCACCCCTAGGAACCATGGGCGAGGTTACAGGGAGAGGGATTTCAGCTCAATGCTAAGAAGCCATAGAGTGGTGGAGACTGCAAGCGCTGTCAAAATGTTCCCACCTTGGCTCTTGGGCCTGTAGCCCAAGACTTGGAGGGGCTTTGTCTATGAATAGTGAGTTCTCAGTGCTGGCCTTGGCCAATCAGGGGCTGGATGATGAAAGAATTTGTACGTGGGATGGAGGTGGGGTCAGGCCAGCTGAGCAGTATGTGCCTTTTCCACTCTTGGGAGGCTGTGAATTTCTGGTCCTAGAAGATCACAGTGGAGGAATAGGACAAATATGATTTGATCCTTCACATTCCTTGCAAAAATCTATGAGAACCCCTGGCACCTGAGAGCCAAGGCAAGTGTTTGGGGTGTGGGTGATGGGAAACATCAAGCCAGCCTGCCTTGTGAAACAGCCAGGGACTTCACCATCACAGTGAGGGTTAGGCAGAGGGCTGAGGTGGGGGTGAGCTCCTGCAGGCTTGGCTGTCTTCTGGAATCCCAAAGCCTAGAACAAGGAGAAAAAAGGTGGCACACACATAACTAAGTTGGGAGGAGACCGAGAAGCGTGCAGAGTTCTCTAAGGTCGGGGTAGGAAGGCTCACCCAGCCCTTCCCTTCAGAGAGAGGCAGCAGGTCCAACAGGGATGCGCACCAAGTTCCCCCAGGAGCCTGGGAGCTTCTGGATTGTTCGGGTCAAGGTGGCTCAAGTCCTGTCTGCCCTTCCTCAGGCAGCCTGGGGGGCCCAGCCTTATTCAAGGAGGCTGTCCTCACTTTTTTTTCTTTTAAACAGATACCTTTACCTCTGCTGACTCGAACAGACTCCTGCTGTGACCTAGAGGGCATGTCTGACTTGTCCTGGTCTCAGCTTTCAGCCTCCAGATCTTGGGTGCTGTCTTCTGCCCAGGCTGGGCTAGGCTGCAGACCGCAGGGCACTGACTTTCTCTAACTTACTATTGGTCTGACCTAACGGGAATGTCTGGCTTCTCCATGATTCACCTTCATCCCTGCGCCCGAGGGACCCTGTGTCCATTTCTGCATTGCCCCGTTCTCCTTGCTCACCGCTCCCATTCTCTCCCCAGTGTGGTGATGGTAGACGAGGCTCATGAACGGACCCTACACACAGACATTCTCTTTGGGTTGATCAAGGATGTGGCTCGCTTCCGGCCTGAACTCAAGGTCCTGGTGGCTTCAGCCACGCTGGACACAGCCCGTTTTTCTACCTTCTTTGATGATGCCCCTGTCTTCCGAATCCCTGGACGCAGGTTTCCGGTTGACATCTTCTATACCAAGGTGCCCCCCTCAGGGAGGATGGGCTTAAGTGCAAGGTAGTGAAGCTGGCGCCTTACGAGAAGGTTGTCCCAAGGAGGGAAGGGGAAAGAGAGAGTCCAAAGGGGAACTGGCGGAAAGTGTTGAGCTGGGAGGAGAGAGCAAGCTTTGCATGTGCCGATGGCCTTCCTAGACCCTTCTCCTTCTCTTCCTCCTCCCCAGGCTCCAGAGGCTGATTACCTGGAAGCCTGTGTAGTGTCTGTGCTGCAAATCCACGTGACCCAGCCCCCCGGGGATATCCTGGTGTTCCTGACAGGACAGGTACGTGACACGGGGGGAGGGGCGATGATATGTGTGTCCCAGGGGAAGGCAGGGCTGGCAGGTCGGCCTTCTGTGACTTTGGGACCCCTGCTGCTTTCCCCACTGCAAATCCAGGAGGAGATCGAGGCTGCCTGTGAGATGCTCCAGGATCGCTGCCGTCGTCTGGGCTCCAAAATCCGGGAGCTCTTGGTGCTACCCATTTATGCCAACCTGCCTTCTGACATGCAAGCTCGGATCTTCCAGACCACACCCCCTGGGGCACGAAAGGTCAGTTGGAGAAACCAGCTTTCTTCACTGTAGTTCACACCACTAGTGGCCAAAATGGAAGACTGTGCCTGCCCTATGCAAGGTGTGTCCTAGGCTTCGCTCCCAGGCTGAGCAGCAGGTGGTCTTTCGCCTCCAGAGCTGGAGAAGGAGCATGAATACGGTGTGAACTGAGAGGCAGCTGAGTGTGTGATCTGGAAAGTAGGCACTGTGGGGATAGATGCAGAGAAGAAGGGAAGCCCTTGGTGTGCCAGGAGGGGGGATTTCATTTGGACCTTTAAGGAAAACGGTGGGGGAATATCAGAGGAAAGTCTGTGTTTTTGAGGTCATAGTGTATTCTAGAAGGCTTAGTGGAAAGTTCACGTAGTGGAGTGGCAGGAAACAAGCTAAAACCAACTATGACTGAAATCAGGGAGGGCCTTTGATGGCAGGTGGAAGAATCTGGACTTTATAGACAGTTGAGTGGCAATCACAGGGTTTGGAGCAAAGATGTAACTTTCAGTCAACAGATACTTAATAAGTTCCTCCCAGGTGCCAGGTAGTGTTCTAGAGGATGAGGACATGGTGATGAACAAAACAAAGTCCCTAGCCTCACAGAGCTTACAGTCCTTAATGTCGGTTAGGAGACAGTGGATACGTACGTACATACTGTCGATTTGTGACACATACTGTGAAGAGATACAAGGATGAGAAGATAGGGCTGAGGGTGTGGTATTTTCCTTGGGCTTGTGGGGAAAGCGTTTCCCTCTCCAGTAAGGTGAAAGAGAGGCTGAGGCCTGACCTGGTGAGGGAGGGAGCCAGGCTGATATGCGGGAGAAGAGTGTGCTCAGCAGAGGGACCAGCTCACGCAAAGGACCTGAGTGAGGTGGGTGCTGGGGAGTGGAGCAAGAGAGCCCACAGCGCTAGGAAATGAAGCCCACAAGGTAGCCAGTGACCGGAGGACCCAGGGTGTCAGGGGCTTGAGTAGGATTCCCGAGTAGCAGGGGAAGCCACTGAAGGGTGGGGGAAGTGATGTGACAGGGTTACATTTTAAAAGGACCATTCTGGATGCCAAGACAGTGACTCATTAGGAGGCTGTTGCAGGCGGTAATGTGTCAAGGTGAATGTGAATTTGGTAATGAGAAAGATAGGGGCAGGGACCTGGACCCACCGTCTCCCATCTCTGAAAAAAACTGAATCCTCTTCTCCATTTCCTTTCCGCATTTTGCCTCCACTTATCCCCATTCCTCCCTCACCCTTCTCCTGGCCTTGTTCCCGTCTCCTAACTTTGGACACTAATCCTCTCAGCTCCTGCCGCTTGTCTGCCCCTGTTTCTCCACTCCAAAACTTCCAGAATTATTGTGTCTAGTAGCTAGGTAGGTGGGGCTTCCCTGGGTGACTATATCCTCTTACTTAGGTGGTTGTAGCAACAAACATCGCTGAGACATCGCTCACCATTGAGGGCATCATTTACGTGCTGGATCCAGGGTTCTGTAAGCAGAAGAGTTACAACCCCCGCACAGGCATGGAATCACTCACTGTCACACCCTGCAGCAAGGTCAGCCTGGGCTCCAGCAGGGTCTCCATGGGGGAGCGGGAGGAAGAATCAGCCCCAGAAGCCCTCTGGCTTCTTAGAGGACAGGAATAAGCAGTTTGCACTCTCCCAGATTTCCTGCATAAATACTGCCCTTTCTCTTCCCTTACCAAATTGTTAGCCAGCCTGCCTCTCCTTTCTTTCCAGGCCTCAGCCAACCAGCGCGCTGGTCGGGCAGGTCGGGTGGCTGCAGGGAAGTGCTTCCGCCTGTATACTGCCTGGGCCTATCAGCATGAGCTAGAGGAAACCACGGTACCTGAGATCCAGAGGACCAGCCTGGGCAATGTCGTGCTGCTGCTCAAGAGCTTGGGTGATCGGGGTCTCCAGTCCTCCCGAGGAGGGGTGGGGCTGGAGCCCTTGGTCCTTGTGAAGAACCTGTTCTACCCCCTCACATCTTTCTTCAGGGATTCATGACCTGATGCACTTTGATTTCCTGGACCCTCCACCATACGAGACCCTGCTGCTGGCTTTGGAGCAACTCTATGCTCTAGGAGCTCTCAACCACCTTGGAGAGCTCACCACGGTGAGGTGGAAGGACAGCGTGGACTGGGGCAGGATGAAGGGTTACATGAGCCCTCATGTTGCAGAGGGCCTCCTTAAAGAAGATGGCCTCAGCTCTTTTTTCTCTCTGTAGTCTGGCCGAAAGATGGCAGAGCTGCCGGTGGACCCCATGCTATCTAAAATGATCTTGGCCTCTGAGAAGTAAGCCACCACTCCAGCTGGGCCCCCAGCACACAAACTGGCCATGCCTCCTGTCTCTTGTGGCCATCTGTGTCATCTTGTTCTTTTTTTCTCTAGCATAGTCTTCTTTAACAAATAATAAGTTACTAAAGAACTCTTACTGCCCTTTTGAGGTCCACAGAATCAGTAAGATACTGTCTGTCCCTGATGATATCAAATGGGTTAAGATTGACAAACACGTAGAAAATTTGGGGGTATGAATGGAAGTGGAAGACTTTCCAACGGTGAAGAGTGCTGAGTGAGATCTGGTTTGAGGACTTAATTATTCCTAAGGTTTCAGACTGGAACACTTAGATGTAGCTTTAAATGCCATTCCTCTGCTGTGATTGAAGTCAGAGGTCATCACATGAACTTGAAGTGCTGCATTTCCCAAATGCATGAAATGCATACCTTCCTATTACAGAACCCACAGAAGTGCCCAGGGCTTTCCTGCCTCCCCCTCTGCAGATATTCCTCCTTGGGTACTGTTTCATCTACCACCCCTACCTTCTCAACCCCTATCATGCCACCCCTGCCACCAAAGTCTGTACTCTGATGTGTAGCCATCATCCCATTTGCAGTCTTCGTGTGAGCATTCATCCGTATGTAGTGATTACTTGTCCTCCACTGTGTCTGTTCCCTTATCTTGCCTTGAACTCTCATGCTTTCCCCTCCCTGCCCCAGGTACAGCTGTTCAGAGGAGATCCTGACAGTGGCTGCCATGCTCTCTGTCAACAACTCTATCTTCTACAGACCTAAAGATAAGGTCGTCCATGCCGACAATGCCCGTGTCAACTTCTTTCTTCCTGGTGGGGACCACCTGGTTCTGCTAAATGTTTATACACAGGTCACTGGGCTTGGGTGAATGGGCGTGAGTGAGATATGGGGGACTCTGGTGCTGTTGTATACTTAACCCTCTTTTTTTTTAACCCTCTTCTTAGTGGGTTGAGAGTGGTTATTCTTCCCAGTGGTGCTATGAGAACTTTGTTCAGTTCAGATCAATGCGCCGAGCCCGGGATGTGCGGGAACAGCTGGAGGGGCTCCTGGAACGTGTGGAAGTTGGCCTCAGCTCCTGCCAGGGGGACTATGTCCGTGTTCGCAAGGTCAGTGTTTCTTTGGTCTGCTGCTGGCTCCGGGCTGTTCCTCAGCAGTGCGCCTCTCCCGTGGTGGTCTGCTGCACTTCCTGAGGCCTGGGAGTATGCCTTCCTGCTCTTGTGGCAGCTGTGCTTTCTCCCTTACCACTGGAGGTTCCTTCGCCGGGAGTTCTTCATGCATTCCTCACCTTTCTAGTTCTCCAGAAACCTGAGCTCTAAACATAGCAAGTGCCATGGGTGCCTGGCTGTCTGGCTTCCCCTTTGACTTCCTTTTCTGCCTGCTCCTTAGGCCATCACTGCTGGTTACTTTTACCACACAGCACGCTTGACTCGTAGTGGCTATCGCACAGTGAAACAGCAACAGACGGTCTTCATTCATCCCAACTCCTCTCTCTTTGAGGAACAGCCACGCTGGTTGCTCTACCATGAACTTGTCTTGACTACCAAGGAGTTCATGAGACAGGTGAGGGACCATCCCCTGCCTAGGAAGGTGGAGATGTGTGGGTTCAAATTGCTGGGACTGGCAGAGAAACAAACACATTGGTGTAAGGTAGGATAAAATAGGACATCCTGCAAGCTAACTCAGCATCTACTAAAATCTGAGAACTCTTATGTTCATTCAGTCAATATCTGAATGCCTCTTGTGTCAGTGGTAATAGTGAATCAAGCAGATGTGGTCTCTATTCTGAGCCTACTTTTAGTCTTTAGGTTCAGGCTTATTTCAGGAATAGCTTGAGATAACACATAGAAATGTTTACCCTTGGGGTATGTAGTCTTAGAGCTCAGCACCTTTCCCTTAGCCCTGCAGTCAAAGGGAGAAGAGAAACTTTTCTGATCACACATACATTAGAACCTAGGTTGGAAAAGGAGAACTCTACTGATTTTTTTTTCTTGTAGGTACTGGAGATTGAGAGCAATTGGCTTCTGGAGGTGGCGCCCCATTATTATAAGGCCAAGGAGCTAGAAGATCCCCATGCAAAGAAAATGCCCAAAAAAACAGGCAAGACACGAGAAGAGCTAGGGTAGAGAGGACATACATAGAACCCAACACCAGCTCCTTTTCCTTCTGGACATTATTTAATATCTAATAAAAACATTTTTGGAATAATGCTTGTGGGAACTTTTGAGATCCAGAGAGAGTGACATGAAAACTAGTTCATATATTTACTTAGACTTTATTATTTACAAGTTAAATTACACAGCAGCTTTACACAGCATGAGATGGCAAGGAAGGTAGGAAGAGTGAAGAGGGGAGGAAGCCAGCTCCTGAGTTTCTTGGCTGCCCCCACATTCCCCCTGTTGTGCGTAGCAAAGTCTTCAGTGCTGCCTCCGCTCCAGTTCTGGATCAGGTCTCAGAACACAAGTGTAAGCTGGGTTCTGGTTCTGACAGCCCCAGAGCCACTAGGGCTCCTACCAGCAGCTTCTTCACGGGCGTTGGCGGTGAGTGTGAAGGCATCAGCTGCAGGGAGAGAGATCAGCGCTAGGTGATGGGGTGCTCTGCTCTTACCCCCCACCAACCCACCCTAGGACTCACTTTGTCTAGGCGATGGCGACAAATGAGCCCGTGGGAATTCAGGTAGAAGGTAGAATAGGCATCATAGATCCTGATGAAGGGAAGAAGGTTTACTGAGGGAAAGGGTGACTGGCCCCAAAGTTTGACTCCCAGCATTTGTTTAGACTAGTCATTCCTAAACTTTGCTACGTATGCTCAGGTACATCCTGTTGCAATTGGTGTCTGGCACCAATATTTTAAAGAGATCCTTAGATGATTCTGCTGTACAGCAAAGCTTGAGAACCACAGGTTTGGGCCAACCCTAACAATTCCCTGTGAATTTATTCTGTGCCAGAAATTTGCTAGGTACTTTACCCAGGGTTGTGAGGCTCAACTTGTGAGATAGGAATTTTCACTTGTTTAATAAATATGTGGACAACTACTATGTATCAGGTACAAGAAGAAAGTGAGTTGAGAGCTTTCCTAATATACTGAAAGTCCCTATTTCTGTTATATTACAGGATACTAGCAAGATCCCTGCCCTCGAGTCTGCAGTCAGGTCAGGGTAGATCAAGGATTCGCTGGGAGACTAGACAATCAGGGTCCTAAAAGGGTAAGATCAGGAAACTGATTGTAGTATGTGTCCTTTCTTTCTTCTCTTACCGGTAAAGCTCTTCCTTGTCACGTTTGTAGAAACGCAGAAAGAGCATGTGTATGGGCAGCCCCACGAGCTGCCAGCGGGCTTGCAGGGTCCAATTCTCCGGGTGGCGGGTTAGCTGTAGAACCTCCAACCGGAGTTGTGCAAAATAGTTCCAGGCCAGGAAACGGCAGAAGGTCAGTGATATAATGTACCATGTCCGACCCCTGTGAAGAAGGAATGGGAAAGAAAACTCATGATGGTAAAATCAGAAAACTAAACTGGCCTCTGTCCGAGGAGTGGGGAACATTTGCGAGACGCAGCCCAGGACCCTCTCTGGCAAGTGAAAAGGGTCCAATATATAGCATTGGGTCCTTTTCCTCTCCAAGGTCCTACCGTTGCCTGGATTCTCACTTGGTATGCACGTTCAGGATCTCATTGATGAATTCCACATCCGATGAATAGAGTGTGTAGTCATGGGAGTAAAGGAAGAGATTGGGAAGCTAGGTGAAAGAAGAAAGCATCAGCCCAGTAGGAAAGAAAAGATGATTCTATTTCTCAGTTTCCTATTTTTAGTGCTTCCTTATTCCCGAGTGAAAGGTCATTTTATTCCATGTTCAATTTCCCTTAATCCAAACTGAAGATCATCTTTTCCTTGGTAAATACATTTCTCGTCTGCCTCATAGTGCCAAGAAAGAATCCAGTTGACTAACCGTCTATTTCCAACTGTCACCTACATCTCTTCCCACTGCAGACGAAGGCCACTTTTGAACTGACTTACCTCCTGTCTCAGTCTCTCATACATGACAGCCAGGTGCTCTTCCATACTTGGATCTCCTGATGGAGTGGCAGGGGAAGGGCAGGCAGTACCAGGGGCTTGGAAAGGCATCAAAGCCCCAGAATAGGGGCAGGGTGGTCCCTCAAATAGGCTCCTAAGCCCATCCAGGCAGCCACTATGCAACTCAGGTCCTGGTCCCTCCTCCCCCTTTTCTGGAGGGAGAACCACCCACGGTGAGTTGAGGGCCTGGACCTCAGGAAGAGGTAATGGTGGGGCTCGGGGAAGCAGCTGGGTAGGAAGGCATGGAGGTGGGAGAGACCGGGGAAGAGAAGATGGAGAAGTTGTGGAGTGGGGCCAAAGGGGTGGGAATGGTAGAGGCCGTGGAGAAAGCTGGTCCTAAGAAGAAAGAACCAGAGAAAAAAATAAGAATCCAGGGGCCTAATGCCCCTTCACGCAAACTGCTCATTAACATGCTTCCAATCCCACCTGCTTCTCCTGACAGGAGAGATGGAATATTACTAGATTAAAAATGGAATGAATTCATCCCCCTTTCTACTAAAACCGGAGGGAACAGTTTCCGGTGACCTAAGTACAAGTACCTCCCCAAAGCATTAGCAAATACCTTTACATTTAAGATACCAACACTCAGAGCAGTTCCACCTCTCTTAGAGCAAGAATCGTAATACATATTTGAAAAACAAATGAGTAACAGGTTTTACTGTACTGCAGATGAAACTATATGACCTGTAACACAACTCGATGATTAAGTGTGTGAGGCAGATGTAAAGAGAAAAGAACGTCCAACGGGAACTAGGAGACATTTCTTTGAGTTCCAACTCTATCGTGTAACCTTAGGCACTCTTATTCCTTATGTCAGTTTCCTCTTATAAATGAGGATGATGAAGCCACCCTGAGTTATTATGAGGGCTATGTGAGGATAATAAGTGTGACTAAAACTTTGCGACCCACAAAGTAGTATATAAATGTAAGCTATTATCATTTCGGCCCCCCATGACAGCCCACCCTAGGAGACTTAAAAAGTTGGACTTCATTCCTCCTGGCTTAGCAACGTTGAAAGTGCAATACGGTTTGGTCAACCGAAGTCAGGCCTGACCCGAGTCCCTCCGCTCCCAAGTTACCCCCCCGGGGGCGTCTCACTCCCGGGAAGGCGGGCGGGCCCCGCGGATACCTCTGTCCCGACGGTGTCCCCAAGGCGCCGTCTCCGCCGGGGGCGTGGCCATCTTGCCCGCCCGGGCACAGGGGCCCAAACCGGGTCCACCCGGGCCGGCCTTCCCGCCGGAACCGCTATCCGGGTGCAAGATGAGAGGGCTACCAAGCGCGGCCCGCAGGTCTGTCTGGTCTGGACCGGGCAACTCCAGGGCGGCGCCACGGCGGGACTGCGAACCTCTCCGCCCCCTGCCCTTCAAATCACCTCCAGGCACAGGTAACCGCGAAGACTCGGGCGAAAGGCGGACGCACCCCGCTGGCCCACCTCAAGCCCAGAAGAACCGACGTCCCGTGCGCGCCATGGTTGGCGGCGCCGCGCTCGGGTTCCCCGCAACCCCTAGCCCCTCCACGCGCCGCGCAACACAGGAGGCAAGGGGCGGTGGGACACGACTGCGCCTGCGCGGAACAGGGCGCGCGCTCCGCCCCACGCGCCTGCTCTGAGGAGGGTCTCCCCTCACCCCCTCTCCTCTCCCGCTTCCCCTCTGCTCTCACCTGGGGCCGAGCCTGGTAGGCGCGGAGGCAGGGGCCGAGACGCCGGGCCACCTCCCGGCTGGGCTGGTACATGATCTTCCGGGAGTGTAGAGAGCGTCTCCCGAGTCCGGCCTCTAGCCTCCTCACAGGGGTGAGCGCGCCCCGCAGCCGGCTTCTTGAAGGGGAAAGGAAGGGGGGGCGAAGGGGCTGAGGGAGGGAAACGGAGATGTTGCGCGCTTGCGCACTGAGGATTATTCCTAGGAGGCGGCGAGGCTCTCGTTCTGCAGTAAGGGCGCCTGCGCACGCCGGATTGGCGGCTGCTTCAGAGCGCGTGCGCAAAGAATTGGGCGATGATGTGGTTGAATGAAGTGTAACGAGAGTAAGAGGTGGGATTGAAATGACAATCGAGTATTTCAGTAGCTCCTGATAAAAAATAAGTACTTTTATTGCTCTGGTTAAACAGACACAAATGACTTAACGTTGATAAGAAAGCCTGTTGAATGTGTGAATGAATTACATCCATTATGAGGGTGGGCTTTAACTATCTCCTGTAGCGAGAGAGAAATAATACTTTGAAGGTGTGAGAGGGGTCTGTGGTCACCAAGGCCTGGTGCTACGACGTTCCTGCAAGTTTCGAATGAACCTGGCATTGAACATGTCCCCACCCACTGTCCAGGACTGGGCTGGTGGGGTCTGGGCCCGTGGAGGAACTGTGTGCATGGGATCCTCCCCAGACCCATCCTGTGATAAGACCTGCTTCTCACTGGCAGACCTGGTAGGTGGGAGAGAGATGGAGAGTGGTTACATGGGTACTCAAGTGGGAATTAAGATCCGATTCTTCAAGGTTTGTCTGGCTCTTATGTGTAGGAGCACATGAGGAGTATGAGGCTGAAACCATTAGTGCTAAGTCCAAATCTGAAACCCCTCAGAGAGTGCCAAAGGATGCACCAGAGCTGAACTTAATGGGGAAAGAGGGCAGTATAATGTTAGGTGGAAGGATCTATGGGAGGAATTGGTGTCCAGTTCAGAGAGAAAGATTTAGGAGGAAGTAGCTGAGAGTGATGTTAGGAAAGGAGTTAGTCTGCAGACAGGCTCAGATCTCACCTATTCTCTGTTTCCTGTCTCCCCTGCTTCAGTTCTTGGTTGCCTGTGGAAATACCAGGCATGTGCATGGGAAGGCTGGAGTAGGTAGTTTATAATGGCTTACTTGATTTGAGGTTAAGAAGGGATAAATACTTACCTGTAGTGGGGGATGAGCAATTCAACCCCTCATGGCGGCTATAGCAGCAGCTTTGGGCTACCAGTCCTGGGGAAGTCTCCCTGCAGAAGAAAGGGAGATGATGGGGAGGAGGCTACAGGAGGAAAGATGAGTGGGTATGGAGGAACTGGAGGAGAGGAATAAAAGGAATAGCACAGCAAAGAGAAAAAAGGGGTAACTATCATTTCTGAAGGTTTTTAAGCTAAGCTGTGCCCCAGAAAGGGAGCAGGAGCTCATTTTATTCCCTAAGGTTTTCTTGAGCAGTCCTGATTTGTTGCTTTATTATTTCTAGTTGAGGTAAGGCTAAATGTGATCCAAACCATATAAAAGTGACTCACATATAGGCAAAAAGTATGTCGGACAGGTGTCCTGATGTTTGGCTTGGAAAACCTTCATTATAGGATACCTCAGACCAGGGGAAATAGGGAGTGCGTGGCAAGGCTGGATTCAGGGGGAAAATGAAGGGAGCCTTTTGGAGAGAGGTGACAGACTGCTGGACTCTCAAAAGAAAAAAGATTGTCTTGAGAGAGGTCCAAGGAAGTCCAGGGAACACTCAAGAGGCAATGAGTGGATTCCAGAGATGTTGATAAATCTTGTAATCTCAGTATGGGCTGGCCTAAAGGAAAGAGTAGAAGTCACTGGGGAGAGCTGGAGGTTTCTGGAGGGGATAGGGGAGTGGATATAGAAGCCTACACAGAGGAATCCAGTGACTATATGCGAGGACACAGAATCTGCAGAATGTGTAGCAGTGAAGAAGGGATGGGCAGACACCAGATCCTGCAAAGGGAGCTCTAAGACTCCTTACTGGAAGAGCTGCAGATCCCAGAGGTGAGGAAGATGAGGGACAGAGGTCCTGATACCTCAGGAATGACGCATAAATGAGGCTGAGACCTTAAGGTTTTGTTTTGTTTTTTTTCATTGAAAATGTCCATTTAAAAACACAAAAGAATTCACAATTTATTCAGACAACATTGAGAGGGAGAAGGAAAAGGAGGACTGAGTCAGGAGAGAGGGAGATCCGGCTCCCAAGGACATAGTGGGACACAGTGTGAATACCTGACCTACCACATATTCAAAGGGTAGGGAGGGGGAAGGATGTTCTAAAACCTGGGTACTGAGCAGGGAAGAAGGTTCTTGCTATGAAGGAAGGAAGAAAGGCCAGAGGAAGACTTCTCCCATCAGCTCAAGACAATCTCACAAGACAGGAATATATCAGCATCTAGCTACTGGGGAGGGGTAGATCCAAGAGGGGATTCCAGGAGCTAACAGATCTTTGAAACATGGCTAAGAGTGATCTCAGGGTGCTTGCTGGGCTCTACTGCCAAGAAACTACCTCACAGAATTTGATTCTGGGAAGTGGTGGTGTCTTCAGAAATATGTTGAGTCTTTAGAGCCCCATACTTCACCTCAGGGGTTCCCTAACACACACACAAAATGTGGAAATTAAAAGAGTTTGGCAATATTAAGTGGCTCCCTTTGGGGAGCTAATAAGTCCCTGTCCTACCTTACTGGACTGCTCTGAAGCAGAGCTCACTGGTTGGCATCGGCAGGCTGAGAGGAGCTGGGAAAAGTGTGGTCGGCAGCACAAAGCAGTATTAGAGCCACCAGTAGACACTGTAGAGGGATTCTGGGGTTTATTCCACAGACAGGACTCCTTAAAAAGTTTCCCTGGCAGAGGAGGCCCTTGGGTCTTCTATGGTGCTCTAGAGTCTGACAGCAAGCTAGAGTGTGCTTCCCTGCGTAAGTAGGATGAGCCACCCAGCCAGTAAGTCTGGCAGCGAATCGGACTGTCTGTGGGAGACTTCAGAATCCAAGTTAGGAGAGAAGGGGTGCTTTCTATGGTAAGAAAAGCTACAAAGTATTAGGCCATCTATGACTGTGACAACCGAGAAAGGGGAAGAGGGAATCCTATGGACTGTCAGGTTCCACAAGATCCTGTGGGATGCAGTGGAAGAGTAGGTCTGGGATTCTCAGGGAAAGCAGTCTCTGCCCACCCCAGGTCTCCCAGGGAGGAGCAGGGGGTTAGCTGTCAATATCGACTCTCATCTGAGCGGGGAAGGGAGCTGTGGAAGGATGTTATGGACAGGAGGAAGGGAGAGGGAAAATGGGGGAGAGAGAAAAACAGAGAAGTCAGAGGTGAAGAGAAAGCTAGGGAGAGAAATAAAGGAGATGCCCACTCTGCCTAATGGGGTGGGCTACTGCCACCCAAGGCACTGACCCGGGGCCAGTGGCTCCCCAGACTGTCAGAGACATTGCCCCTTCCCAGCAATTATTTAAACCAAGAGTTCCCCAATCTGAGAGGCTCAGTTTCCCCCACCCAATGGACCTGTGCTCTTCTTAATCTTCCTCCCAACTCTCACTTTAAAACTAGAGTCCCTAGATGCCACAGAAAGTCCTATTCTGCTCTCTTACTGAAATATATTTCCAGACTGCTTCCACAAATATATTCCTATATATTCTCAAAAGGTTTCAGGACTCTTCAATCCACCTGTCCTGTTACTTCACATCTCTGACAGACTCAGATTGCCCTGTGTTATATCCAACACCCTCTTTGACACTGGTGAGGCTTCCTAACCCTCAATTTCTTATTACCTGGTGCGGCGGCGTTGGGCTGGGCTGCCCCCTGGGTCGGTAGCAAGCAGAAGGCGGGCGGTAGGGTGTGGGGGGCAGAGACGCAGGGACCGCAGCAACTCCTGCTCTGGCACAAAGGGGCGGAGGGGACCCCGTTCTGGCGAGTTTCCCAGGCTGCTGGAGCGGGGGGGTGGGTGGATTGCAGGTGTGGCACGGCGAGGGGCCCTGTTAAGGGGCCAAGGAGGCTCCACAGCTACCTTCAGAACTGGGGAGAGGGAGAATAAGGAGCAAGACAGAGAAAGAAGAAAAAGGAGAGGGAAGAGAGTCATGATGGCAAAGATTCAGGTAGAAAAAAGAGAAATCAGAGCCCTTAGAGAAAACTAATCCTTCCCCTGGGTTAAGGTCCCCCAGGCCCAGACACTCTACCCCAGTCTTACATTCTCGGTCACTAGAGGAGTATGGCTTAATGTCTCCCTCTGCTCTCTTGGGTGGCAGCTTCCTGGCTGGAGCTGGTGGTAGAAAGAACACAGGCAAGGTAAGCATTAGGAGACAAACTCTGCTCCCGTCCCCCCCGCTGCTACCCCCACAACCCCAAACCTCTGCTCCCTGACACCACAGTTCCTCCTGGGAAAGAAGAGAGTTCCGCTCCATTGCAGAAGCAGCTCTGCGGCAATGCCATCACATCAAAAGGGAATTCAGGGGGAGTGCTGGAGCACTTCTGAGGAGAGCCAGAAGGAGCAGGCCAAATGCAGAGTTTAGGGAAAAGATTCAGGGGAAGACTGGCACCTGGGATACGCATAAGGGCAGCTAAGGGAGGTGAGCTCTTACTGTCAGTGGATGCTGTCAGGACCCCCTGGGATTCTGGGGCAGTGGAATGGTCCCAGCCTGGCCAACGAGGACCCCAAGTCCCTCTAGATGAGATGGACAGAGTCCTTGATTAATCAGGAATTGCTTTGGAGCCAAGTCAGGGAAGAATGCTGTGGGACTGAACCTTTCTTTCTGGTGCAAAGATAGGAAGACAGATTAAGTTTTATTATGGGGGAAAAGAGTCTGAGGAGAAAACACAGACATCTGGGAAGGGGTTACCAGAGTAAATGGGAGGCTAACGCATTGTCTAAGGTTCCGTCTCCCATCCCTCACTTCCCTGCTTGCTTCCTCCCTTCCCCTCTCAAGAGGTTCTCCATCATGTGTACTAAATGAGACTTCTCAGCAAATCCGTTAAGCTTTATCCACAGTCCCTTCCCTGTGGACATGTATCTTCACCATGCTTGCTGTCTCTCACTCCCTCTCAGCCTGTAGTTCAGCAAGAGCTAGATGGGGGAAGCCTTGGAAACCAAAGCAAGTCATGGACATGAACTGCATCTCAGTGTCTGACAATGGTCAAAGCTAGTAAGAGACTGGTGGTGGATACTCCCTTTCCTGGTCACAAAGGTAGTGAGAGCTAGCTGCAAAGCCAGCTCCAGAAGGGGGCCCTTCTGTGCAAGCACGTACTGCATGGCCGGCAGAGGGCTGTGCCACTCCTCCTTTGGGAAGCAGTGAGGAAGAGGAAGTGGGCTCAGACTAGCAGGGATGAGGGTGGAGTAGGGAATCTGGCAGCACTTCAGTAGCTCCTAGGTTTGGTTTCTCCAGATCAATATCATTATTTGGTTGGAAATGTTATAAATTCTGAGTGTTATCTTCCAAAATGACTATTTAAACTTTGGATCGTTTATGTCACTATTCTATCATGAAATGTAAGGGCTGACTGCACTTGCCTGTCCCTCACTGGCTGACAGTGACTCTGATCTATTTTGATGGACCTGAAGCAGCAAGAGGCTCCTTCAGGATTAATCATCAAAGAGGCTCCCAATGAGCGTGCTTAGTGAAAAGTCTTGACAAGTATAAGATGCACTGAGTTCCCTTGAGGGCGAAGGCAAACAGGTAATGACTGCTGGAGACTGAGGTTGCCTTAGAATTCTTCCAAATTGCCCACAGATCTCACTGCTCCCCACAGCCTCCAGAGGAACTAGCCATCATGGCACTACAATTCCACCCATTCAATGCAGTTTTACCAGCGGGCGTAGTATCAACCTCAGCAGTGCGAGAGTGTCGAGTTGCCCTCAGAGAGGGAGCAGGGGGCCCTGTGAGGAAGGAAGTGGTGGTGCCCCTCAGTGAGAGGCCAGTGGGACCAAGAATCCACCTCTTTCCTTCCCCTCACCCCAGTTACTTAAACAATATACATAAGGTGAGAAAACTTACGATGTTGATGGGCAAAGAAGCCTTCAAAGATCACAAAGTTGTTCACCTATAAGATGAAACAAGAGAAAAATGGTTCTCCACTCAGTCACTCAGCACATTCTTGGGTATGAAACCCTTCCTAGAGGGAGGAACAAAAGCCAGCATTCCTGTCCTGTTGACCAAGACAGTCAAAAACTCAGACCCTGATAAGCAGATCCTAAAGTTGATACGGAATTGCAAAGGACCTCAAATAGCCAAAGCAATCGTGAAAAGGAAGAAAGAAGTTAGAGGATTCACACTTCCTGATTTCAAAACTTAATGCAAAGCTATAGTAATGGAATGAGTAGAGTCCAGAAATAAACCCATGTGTCTACGGTCAATTGATTTTCAACAAGGTTGCCAAAACCATTCAATTTGGAGAAAGAACAATCTCTTCAACAAATGGTGCTAGGACAACTGATCCACATGCAACATAATGAATTTATTAGACTTCTCATCCTACCTCCTCCACCTGACAAAAAAATAATTAAAAATGTATCAAAGACCCAAATGTAACAGCAAAAACTATGAAAACTCTTAGAAGGAAACAGGGGTAAATCTTTACGACCTTGGATTAGGCAATGGTTTCTTAAATATGACACCAAAAATACAAGCCACAAAAGAAAAAAATAGATAACTGGACTTCAACAGAAGTAAAACCTTTTGCACTTCAAAAGACACCATCAAGAAAATGGAGAGACAACCCACCGAATAAGAGACTATTTGTAAATCATACATCGGATAAGGGTATTGTATCCAGAATACATAAAGAACCCCCACAACTCAAGAACAAATAAAGAACACAATTTAAAAATGGGCACAGAACTTGAATAAACATTTTTCTGAAGAAGATACACAAATGGAGCAAGTACTTGAAAATCTATTCAATCGTTAGTAGTTAGGGAGGTGCAAATCAAAACCACAAAACAGATGCCACTTCACATCCACTAGGATAGGTTTTTTGGGTTTTTTTTTTGCAGATGTCTCACTTTTATTAAAGTTCACTTACTAGCAACTGAACAATGATTTACATAAAATATGATGTCAGGCTGCAACCAAAGGATCAAAACTCAGTAGATGTAAAAACTACTTAATAAAGATTTGTGCTTTTTTCCTTAGAATGGGTATTTTTTTAAAAAGGAAAATAAACATTCATAAGGATGTCAAGGAATTGGAACACTCATACATTGCTGGTGGAAATGTAAAATGTTGCAGTAATTGTGGAAAAAAGCTTGGCAATTCCTCAAAAAGTTAAATATAGAAATATTATGATCCAGCAATTCCATGCTTGGGTATACCCCCAAGGGAATTGAAAATATATGTGCAAACAAAATCTTATACATGAATATTTATAGCAGTATTATTCATAATGGCCAAAAAGTGGAAGCAACAAATATCAATCAGCTGGTAAGTGGATAAACAAAATGTGGTATATCGATATAACAGAATACTATTCAGCTATAAAAAGAAATGAAGTACTTATATGTGCTACAACATGGATGAACCCCGTGAAAACATTATGCTGAGTGAAAGCCAAACACAAAAGCTGCATACCGTATGATTCCATTTATATAAAATGTGAAGAATGAGCAAATCCACGGAACAACTAGATTAATGGTTGACAGAGCTAGGGGAAGGGGAACAGGAGTGACTGCTTGATGAGTACTAGGTTTCTTTTTGATTGATGGAAATGTTCTGGAATTAGTGGTGATAACTGCACAACACTGTGAATATACTAAAAACCACTGAATTGTGTATTTTAAATTGTTAAATAGTGGATTGTATCTCAAAAGCAGAACACCCAGACCCTACTTTTCAGTTCTCTCAGGACCCAGGCTAATGGGGAGACAGTGCACAAAACATCAGGGAAGATGAGATATCTAAAACTGTCAAAAACTTCAAAACAACACCCACCGACAAGGCCAAATGACATAAGTATACAAATCCTGGGAAAAACGTAAGGTTTAAATAGGGTTCAAATGGGTGGGGTTGTAGAGGGAAGACACGCTGGAGAACAGGGTGCCACTTTGGTAACTAGTAATTACATTTTAGTGGGATTTCATTATATTGTCCCATTCAATTTGACCTTCACAACAATCTGTGGAATCAGTTAAAGAACAAAAAAGGCTTGGAGACACGACTTACCCAAAGCCAAGTAGCTGCAAGTGGCAGGGCCTGGGCCTCAAGTTCTAGCTTTTAGCTGCAGCATTTCAGCCAGGAATAGTGTAATCATTAAGTGGTGGCTATGGATTCAAGTTTGAGCTCTACCACTTACAGTGAACCTGGTCAAGTCATTCATCTGTATAAATCCAAAATGGGGTAAAAAATAGCACCTATCTCAAAGAGATGTAGGAAGATCAACTGAAATGATACATGGAAGATAGCACACAGAGCTCATAAAACATTAGCTATTATTATTTACACCCAGGCTGCTCTGGTTTTACATATTACCTGGGTAATATGTTTGATGCCAAAACGTGCTCCTTCCACTGCTCTCTGCTGCCTCCTAATGGGAAAAATGTATGGGGAACCATTCTAATTGTTCCTGCCTTGACCCTGCTGTAATTGTCTACCTACCCACAATCACGCTCTCCCAGCAAACACATGCCCAGCAATCTAGCCACACCAAACTGCTTGCAGCGCCCTGGAAAGTAGTCGAATCTCTCTTTGCCTTTGCTCATTCTGGTTCCCCTACATGAAATATATTTTAGCCCACCCACTTCTGTCCCCTGACACATACTCACCTTGCAAAATAAACCTAAATCAAGCCTTCCTTTACCCAATCCCAAGGACTCACCATGTCCTTATGCCTCCTCTGTAAGCGCAGCAAGCAAATCATGTTACAATGGATGAACTGTCTGTGCTCCTATCCAAGGCTACTTGTCAACCCACTCCCAATTCCTCCTGCCCACTCAATGACATTGCTTCAGCAATTCTCCCCATGTTCTCACATCAATTTTTCTCTCTACTGAGTCATTCTTATGCTGTTAGTTCTTTTAATTGAAAAGAATCAACCCTCTCTTGATCAACCTCTTTCTCCGGCTCTTGCTCTATTTCTATTCCCCTTCAAGCAGCATTTAAAACAGTGGTTTATTCTTGCTGTCCCCCATTCCTATCATCTCAATCTCCTAAATCCACTTCATCCAGGCTCCCACCCACCACTACACTGAAGCTGCCTGTCAGGATTACCAGTAGCTTCAGGCAGCTAAATCCAACGGTCACTTCTCAGACCTCTTCTTACCTCACTAATCAGCACCATTTGACTCAGTAAACCATTCCCTCCTCCTAGAAACATTTTCTTTATAGGCCTTCCATGTCACCCTACTTGTAAATTTTCATTTATTCACTGGTCACTCCATGGTCACATTTGCTGGTTCTTTTTCTCCTCTGTGATGTAAAAGAGTGCTTAGAGGCTCAAGTCCTTGGACTACTTCTCTTTCTGTATTCACTCCTTGGTGACCTCCTCCTGTCTCTCTGCTTTCAATACTGTTTATAGGCTGAAAACTCTCCATCCCAAACTTGTTTTCTGAACTCCAGATAAGTACCCAACTGTCTACTCAGCCTGGAATTAGCACAGACATCTCTAATTAACACACTGAAAATGGACTCCTACTGATATATTCCAGGGATGCAAGGACGGTACAATATTCGAAAATCCATTAACATCATCCACCACATCAACAAAAAGAAGGACAAAAACCACACGATCCAGTGACTGTAATGGGGTTGGGGGGGGAACTGATGAAGGGGGTAGTGTAATCACCATAATATTACTCATTTAATTGTAGATTAATATCAAAATAAACTAAAAAAAAACTATAATAAAAAAAAACCACACGATCATCTCCATAGATGCCGAAAAAGCATTTGACAAAATCAACATCCATTCATGATAAAAACTCTCAACAAAATGGGTGTAGAGGGCAAGTACCTCAACATAATAAAGGCCATATATGACAGACTCACATCAAACATCATACTTAACAGCGAGAAGCTGAAAGCTTTTCCTTTAAGATCGGGAACAAGACAAGGATGCCCACTCTCCCCACTTTTATTCAACATAATTTTGGAGGTCCTAGCCATGGCAATCAGACAACACAAAGAAATAAAAGGCATCCAGATTGGTAAAGAAGAGTTAAACTGTCACTGTTTGCAGATGACATGATATTGTACATAAAAAATCCTAAAGAATCCACTCCAAAACTACTAGATCTAATGTCTGAATTCAGCAAAATTGCAGGATACAAAGTTAATACACAGAAATCTGTTGCATTCCTATATATTAATGATGAACTAGCAGAAAGAGAAATCAGGAAAACAATTCCATTCACAACTGCATCAAAAAGAATAAAATACCTAGTTATAAACCTAATGAAGGAAGTGAAAGAACTATACCCTGAAAACTACAAGACACTCATGAGAGAAATTAAAGAAGATACCAATAAATGGAAATACATCCTGTGCTCATGGATAGAATTAATATTGTCAAAATGGCCATCCTGCCTAAAGCAATCTACAGATTTAATGCAATTCCTATCAAAATACCAACAGCATTCTTCAAAGAACTAGACAAATAGTTCTAAAATTCATATGGAAACCACAAAAGACCCCGAGTAGCCAAAGCAATACTGAGAAGGAAGAATAAAGCTGGGGAGATTATGCTCTCCGACTTCAAGCTCTACTACAAAGCCACAGCAATCAAGACAAGTACTGGCACAAGAACAGACCTATAGACCAATGGAACAGACAGGAGAGCCCAGATATAAACATAAGCATATATGGTCAATTAATATATGATAAAGGAGCCATGGACATACAACAGGGAAATGACTGCATCTTCAACAATTAGTGTTGGCAAAACTGGACAGCTACATGTAAGAGAATGAAACTGGATTATTGTCTAACCCCATACACAAAAAAAGTAAACTTGAAATGGGTCAAACCTGGCTCTAAGTCATGAAACCATAAAACTCTTAGAAGAAAACAGGCAAAAATCTCTTGAATATAAACATGAGCAACTGTTTCCTGAACACATCTCCTCTGGCAAGGGAAACAAAATAAAAAATGAACAAATGGGACTATGTCAAGCTAAAAAGCTTCTGTACAGCAAAGGACACTATCAGCAGAACAAAAAGGCATCCTACAGTATGGGAGAATATATTTATAAATGACATATTCGACAAGGGGTTAACATCCAAAATATATAAAGAACTCACATGTCTCAAAACCCAAAAGGCAAATAGCCCTATTAAAAAAATGGGCCGAGTATATGAACAGACACTTTTCCAAAGAAGAAATTCAGATGGCCAACAGACATATGAAAAGATGCTCCACATTGCTAATTATCAGGGAAATGCAAATTAAAACCACAATGAGATATCACCTCACAGCAATTAGGATGGCCAACATCGAAAAGACTAGGAACAACAAATGCTGGTAAGGATGCAGAGAAAGGGGAACCATCCTACACTGCAAGTGGGAATGTAATCTAGTTCAACCATTGTGGAAAGCAATATGGAGGTTCCTCAAAAAACGAAAAATAGAAATACCATTAGACCTGGGAATTCCTCTCCTAGGAATTTACCCAAAGAAAACAACTCAGATTCAAAAAGACATAATGCACCCCTATGTTTACCACAGCAATATTTACAATAGCCAAGATATGGACACAAGTATCCTTCAGTAGATGAATGGATAATGAAGATGTGGTACATATACATAATGGAATACTATTCAGCCAGGAGAAAGAAACAAATCCTACCATTTGCAACAACATGGATAGAGCTTGAGGGTATTATGCTCAGTGAAATAAGTCAGGCAAAGAAAGACAAATACCAAATGATTTCCCTCATTTGTGGAGTATAACAACGAAGCAAAACTGAAGGAAGAAAACAGCAGCAGACTCACAGACTTCAAGAAGGGACTAGCAGTTACCAAAGGGGAGGGGTGGGGGAGAACAGGTGGGGAGGGAGGATGAAGGCGATTGAGGGGTATTATCATTAGTGCACATGGTGTGTGTGGGGTCACGGGGAAGACAGTGTAGCACAGAGAGGACAAGTAGGGACTCTGTGGCATCTTACTACACTGACGGACAGTGACTGCAATGGGGTATTGGGGGGAACTCGACAATAAGGGTGAATGTAGTAACCACATTGTTTTTCTTGTGAAACTTTAATAAGATTGTACATCAATGACACCTTAATAAAAAAAACAAAGATTAAAAAAAAAAAGAAAATGGACTCTTACTATGTCCACCAAAGCTGTTCCACCTAGTACCTCAGTTAATGCAACTTCATCCTTCCAACTGCTCAGGTCAACAACTTTGGGATCATCCCTAACTTCCTCTTTATTTCTCAACAGACAATCCATCAGGAAATCTTTTGCTTTAGCTTCAAAATATTTAAAAATTGACCACTCCTTACCAGCTCTATTACTACCATTGTAGTTTGAACCACCATTTTTCATCAGGATTGTTGCTTCCTAACTGGTCTGCTTGCTTCCCTACTGCCTATTCTTGAAAGCCAAAGTGGCTGGTTAAAATTATCCTATCCTGCATCTGCTCAGACCCCGATGATGGCTGTCCATTTCCGCTTAGCATAAAAGCCAAAGCCTTTGCAATAAACTACAAGGCCTGAAATGTTCTTCCTCCTCCTCCATTACCACTCTGAGCTCATCTACCACACAGCCTTTCACTCTAGCTTCTCTAGCCACACTAAGCAATTCACTCTTCCAGGCACACTCTCACCTCATGGTCTTTACACTAGCCATTCCCTCTCCCTCCAGATATTACTTGGCTTTTATTCTCACCTCCTTTCAGTTATTGCTCAAATGACCCTTTGTCAGTAAGGCCTTCCCTGCTTATCCCATTTAAACTTGCAGTCGCATGCACTCCCATCCCCACTGTGGCACTCTCGAGCCTCTTACTGGCTGTCATTTTTCCAGAGCACTTATCATCAGTTCTATTATATACTTGTCTCCCAACTAAAATATAAACTCCACAATGGTAGGGACTTTTATCTATTTTGTTAAGTAAAGTATTCCTAGTGCCCAGAACAGTGCCAGGTACTCAATAAATATTAGTTGAATTAATGGATAGCATTAATACCTTATGTCATATTTATTTATAAGCAAACCACCTTCCCATGTTAGACTAAAGCTCCTGGAGAATAGAAAACGTGTATTATTCTGGACCCTTAATAAATGTTGATTGACTAATGGCCTGTGTAAAAGCAAGGAGGTGAAATGAGCTGGCTGTGTTTTGATTACAAATGTATCACTGGGTGTTCAGAACCACTCATAATAGGAGTGTCAAAATAGATGAGTGAAATAGCTGCAGCATGAGAGATGTTACTGCCAAAAACAAAAGAAAGCGAGAGAGAGGAGAAAGAGCTTAGTTGTGTAAAATGAATCCTACATAATGAGGAATAAGGAGAACTTGAAAGGTGTCACTTCTTTAACCCCAAATAATAAATAAATTCAATGAGAATCCTCAGTGGAGATCTACTCTCTGATACCTCTAACCTGTGGGACTGTGGACTCCAGGTTGTAGTGTTTATTCAGGAACTTGAGCAGCTTCTGTGAGGGTCGGTCAATAGCCAGTTGGTGTGGTTCAACTCGCTCCTTCTGCAGGGAACAGGAGAGTCAGGGTAGGAAGAGGTGTGAGGAGAGCATGTCGACAAGAACCAGGAGCCTGGGAAGGGAACTGAAGGATGTGGGAAAATGGGGGAGCGGAAGGGCAGGAGGCAGGGCTTCTGGAAGGGATCAGGGCAAAAGGGCCTTTGACCTCCATTTTGGATAGACTGTTGAAAGGATAATCGATACCTGCAACATATACTGGAAGAGTTCTCGCCCATGGCCGTGGCGTTGAAGTGACTCATGGATGTAAAAGTCCAAGATGCAAAGTGGTTCTACCTCATTGTGAGCCTCACGATCATCCTAAGAGGTAAAGAACAACAAATACTTTTTAGGACCCAGACATCATCACCACCTCCCAACCTCCAGCACTTTTGTTCTCAGGAGCCAAGGTTTATGAGCTCTCACCTTCCAGTAACACTCACCAGTACAAAGAGTTTCTTGTATCCAACTTTGAGAAAGCCAATAATAGCTCCTTTTCCAGCCCTGCAGGATGAGGAGAATAATGAATAAGCTAGAAACAGCTATCTGGGAGAGGTAGACCCCAACAAAGGAGAGGGACGTTGGGAGAAGGAATTAAGCACAACATGATAGAGCATCTGGCACTCACGGTTGCGCTGAAGTGTCTTTAAGCACATACATAACGTG